>JABSTT010000059.1:0-40001 GCA_013339685.2 Hyalomma asiaticum | reverse complement strand
ATAGGAAGCACGGACACAGAATGACCAGGGGGGCGGTGCAGGGCCCAAACACCGACACGCACACGGAGGGATACACTGATTGGGTCTAGCATGAGCAGCCACTCGGAAGACCGGGGAAGAATACTCCGGGTTCACGGGGTTGGGAGGCAAGAAGGGGTTTCTCTGGTTGTCGAACACCACAACGTGGGTAAGGAGTGGCATTGCGCAGTGACAACGATGCGCTGGGGTGGCGGCCCCCCCGGAGGCCGCCACCTTTCCGCTGCGGCGCCGTGCACCAGCTAACACCGCCGGGCGCAGCACCGCTACTACTGAGGACCGCGCTAGCCGACGCCACCCGCGGCGCGCGCCAGCAACGACGGAGCGCCACGCCGCCGCTGGGGGCCCACGATGGAACAGCGACGAGGAGGAGGAGGGTGGCCGAGTGAGAGAAGCGTGGGAGGAGAGGAAGATGCAACGCCTCGGGGCACGAAAGATGGGAGAACAGAAAGAGCGACGATGCCTTCGTCGGCTGCCGCGAAGCCTGCGCGCCTTAGCATCACACCCTTTGGCTCGCTCGCCTTCACCACGCAAGACGCACACTTTACAGGAAATATAAAAAAAAAAAAAACGAACTCGTACGCTCTTCTTATCGGTTTCGAGAGTTTCTCTGTGCTTTTGCTCGCGGACTCGCGGAGAGGACAGAAGGGTGACCTGCATAAGCGGCCACTAAATCTTTCTTTTGAAGATTTGCATGGAAAATGTCCACTTTTCTCTCATAAAAACGTACAGCGATCACGACGTCGTCGATAAAAAGCCGCTGCGTCCGCTTCTCTTGAGGGCAGTCAGTAGAGAGCTTATGAATACCGAGATAAAAGACCGTTTCACTATGATAAAGATTGCATTATTCTGTCGCTACAGCAGCCGCATGAACGAGACGTGTACGCAAATGACAGCGAAATTCCGCCGGGTCATGTTCTTTTCTGGTTTTAAAAAACGCTTGCGTAGTATCACAGCGATACTGCCCTGTGAGGTTAGGAGAATATCATAATATATAATGTATGCAAGGACTGAAGATTTTTCGACGGTCATAATATTCCGCTCAATTTTCTTTTCATTGTGGCTTCCGAAAACATCCCATCTTCTACTGATACCAGATTCAAGGTCACCTGGAGGAAAACATTTTCCATTGGCAGTTTCTACTACAGTGTGCGCAACGATACAGGGCGTTATTTTAAAAAACGCTGAATCAATCAGGGAGCTGGACTTGTTCAAATAAATCATAACCACTTCTACGCAAGTACTTACTCAACATGAAATTCATAGACTATTCATTCATCGACGGTCCTAACTGCATATTGTCTTAGAATGAGTCAAAATATCTCTACTCAAAGCGAATAAATATTGTAGCCTTCAAGCTACAGGTAGATCAGGTAGTTGCCAACGGCTCTCGGAAGATGTATCTTCGTAATAGATTTTAGTGATGCGCGTCTGCTACTCGTGTCGCCCATCCTTAGCTTAAATATTCTTGCTGTGCCACTCAGCAGGTATTCGTCACGCGTACGTCATGCCATGCTCTTTCCATTGAGAAAAGCTCGTCCGTCTGACTTTCGCGTACGAGCATGTTCTTACGATCGTTCAGTGTGCGCATGCGCGAGAACGCGCATTCGCACACAGAACGCAGGTCAGGTTTTCTTGTTTTCGCTGACCGACCCTATCATAAGTGCAAAACCAGCTAGTCGAAGAACAGTACTATTCTGAAGAATAAACAATTTCAGAAAAAGGAATAGCTCTGAGTCCACTCGACGCCGGCATCAAAATACACGTGAAATGCATTGTGCTTGAAAAAGAAGTTTAAACTACTGCGATATTTTTCAGCATAATTTCTGTCAGAGCTTAACTTTCACAAAAATTGTTGTACTGATTTGTTTGTTTGTTTGTTTGTTTTTTTTGTTTGTTTGTTTGTTTGTTTGTTTGTTTAGTTACGTATTTGTTCCGAGTACCTGCGGTGCCTCAAAACATTTTGCCCGTCAGAATGCGCACAGTTACATACCCTCGGACAAATTGCCAACAGGCTAGCCAGCGTTAAATCAACAGAAATAAAAATATGTAAAAAAAAGTAAAGGAATCGTTCATGCCGCTATACACCGAAAAGTAATGCTCTGAGCGATGCTTCAGTTCGACAGTCAGAAGTTTTCTGCGGTAGCCGATTCCGCTGTGCTATAGCGTGCAGGGAAAACAAGTGCTTCAGGACGCTTGTTATACATGTAATTTCCCTTATTTTTAAAGAGTGGTCACTTCTGTAAGATATTAAATCAGGTAATAAAAGGTATGTTTATTTATAAGTTTTAACCATACAGGAAAAGATTTGATCAAGCATTTCTTGTACATCATCTTTATTTGCGCTTGCTTAATAATTCCCACCCTAAGCTATCTTTGAGACTAAGTTAGAGTACCGTAACACCCCGACTAACATGATAATTACTAGAAACAAAATGGCCTCCACGAATGAGCGGATTCTCAGGCACATTATACATAGACGTAGTTGGCGGGCGCCAAGCCATGCGGAACTAATGTAATAAGGGTGTTACGTTCCAGAAGAAAAGTAGTCCTCTAATTTTGGGGAAACGAACCGCAAGTTACCTTTAAAGTCATTTAGCATTTCATGGGCTGTCGCTGTGAAATATTCAATGCGATTAGTCAGATTCTATGGAAAATAAACACCAAGATTAAATAAACACCAATAAACACCAAGGTACTCGCGACGGCTGGATGGTGTATGGATGTGTTAGCAGCCTTGGGGAGTTTCGAAAAATATTGTTTGGTGCCTCTCATCCATTCATAAAACTATCTTCACGACTAATGACGCCTCCTGCATAGTGTGTGACGAAATCCACAGCACGTGTTAAGCACGTCTGGTGGATTTTCTGAATACGTTTCTGATGCAACGCTTCCTGTGGGTTTACGTAATCTTATCGACTTTTTTTATTTACACGTGCATTTCGTTATGTGTCCCGTCTTCGTGTAGCGATATCTTATCTAACCTAGCAGTTATCTATACCGCTTTGTAAATTCTCAGATTTGTTCTATGCCATTTTGTGTTCTTACAAACTTAAATATCCTCATTAAAACGGGTAGTGTACTGCGCGAGTACACTACCCGTTCTAATAATAAAGGAAGGAACAGGGACGGGAAAGAGCGCAGTGTTCCTTCCTTTCTTCCTACTCGCGCAATACACTACCCTTCTGACATGAACCATTTAACCTGCAAGAAGATTTCGTTCCTTATTAGTCCTATTCGTTCGTGCCTCTTGTCATATTTATCTGCATCTTCCAGCATCTAGATACCTCGGTGTACTTTGATCTACCGTCATGAGTTGTTTACTGTAGTCTTATCGATCATTATGGACAGTTATCGGCCTATGCAACCCTCCATCTATCTTTTTGAATTCTGTAATCCTATTTGTCTCTGTCTATCGTGTTTAAGCCGTTATCGTCCTTTAGCGATGCCGGTCTTTCTCTGTTGTGTGTCTTATGCTGCATTTATCATATTACTGCACTTACATTTCCCCCTAATGATGTAGTTATGTTACGTATATCGCTAGTTCTTATTTCTCGTGCCACATGTGTTGTCGGCACTGGACGAACAATTTCCACGTCTCGTGTAAAAGTAAAAGCGTTTCCCTCAAAAGTGCGTGTTCGTTATCCCTCACCAAGAAGTGACACCACACTTTTGTAAACCGCATATGCTATGCATATAATGCTCGTGACTTCGCTTTATATAAAAGTGTTACATACATGAACGTCTCAAGGTGTTTAGAATAATTTTGCAGAAGTACCCACAAATATCAGTGCCATATATTTCAAAGCAACACGTATACCATATTTGTATGCTATACACGAATCAGTGGGTGTGATTTACGGAGTGCTGATCTTCTTGGAAATTGTTTAGCTCCGCTGCTCTAGATCTGGTATACATTGTTTTCTTAATTTGCGATTTCAGGAATTTCTAAAAATGTTACCAACAGCCTAAATCGAAAAATTAGGCTTTTTGATGTAACAATTAATTATTGCTTTCAATTGAGAGCAGCACGCTTTGTTGAATTCAATGCAATGATACCTGAGGGAAAAAAAAAGCTTTCTGCTTTCCGGTAACAATAACGATTGATAAGGTTTCAAGTGCCCAAACCAACGATGGTTACGAGGCAGGCTCCGCAGTGGTAGTCTACGGACTAATTGTCACCACTTGGGGTTTAGCTTGCACATAACGCACGGATTTGTTTTTCTTTTGTTCCTTTTGTTTTTTACTTGAACCTCATCGAAATATGACCGCCGTGGTCAGTATTCGATCGCGCACCTCAATCTTCGCAAGACAATACCTACGCTCTAAGCTACCACGGCGGGCGGGTGAAACATTCAAGTTATCCATAAAGTAGCCGAGCACAGCGAAGCTTCTATATACTAATATATTCGTACTCATTTCGCCTGCCTGAACCTGTCTAATTGCGCAATTTTCGGGTGCCGCCACCTAACAATGCCGCCCGCTAATTTCTGCAGCATGTAGTGGTTAAAGCCCGGAACAAAATATAACGTCATATAAAGAGGAGTGATCACCAAACTCAGTTCAAAGGTAGCTAAAGAAGGCAAGATTTTGCTGTGTTGTATCTTCGTCCTTAACAACGGAGGTGTTTAATGGGACACTAAAGGCCAATATTCAGTCGTGCGAGATTGAAAGATTACGTTTGCGTGATAAGCAATTCGCCATTCCTAGCGACAACAGAACAGCTGTAAGAAAAAAACTGCAAAATTGAGAAATCGGAGTTGGGCCCTCTGTCCCGCCTTGTGCGTACCGTTCTTAAACAATGTCAGCTCATCGATTATGAATATTCGAGTACTGCTCCTGGTTATAAATGAAGAAAAAATTGTGTGAACATTGACAACAAATTAACGTGTAGTACCCAAACTTCTTGCTACATCATACGGCCGTGGAGGTCGCTGCACCGTATACTATAGTGTCGGCAGCCAAAATCGTCAAGTCCACTTTTCAATGCGGAGCATTCAAATTGAGCTGCGACACTAACTTTCGGAGGCGGTTTTCAGCGCAAATTTTGTTCAATGGTTGGAAAAAAAGCGGTGATAGACTCCTAAAGAGATAAGACATCCATCTAGCCAAAATTAACATTTTTCTTTAGTTTGTACGCAGCGCCGTTCTCAGTTAACGTTACGCAGAAGCAAGAAGCGGACACGTTCTTGCCGTTGACCTACTATACCACACTGGCACCCGCATTGGTGCACTGTTAAGCAAAGTGCTGCGCAAAAGAAAACACATGAATTTGCGGTTGTGTGGTGGGATAAATGTGCGTTTCTGTTCTGAATGAAACCCAACGGCTAGTCTGCGCCCGTCCACGTTCCCTTCTCGTCCGTTTTTTCGTTAGCGCAGCACCTTGCTTAATGATGTACGACCGACTCACCCAGCAACTATTAACTTATCATCATCATCATCATCATCATCATCATCATCATCAACAACAACAACAACAACAACTACAACAACGACAACGACAAACACCTTATTTAAGTACCCTACATGACGAAGGCCTGTCCCAGCGATTTCCAATTTGCCCTATCCTGAGCGAGTTGCCCCGCCATGGTGGTCTAGTGGCTAAGGTACTCGGCTGCTGATCCGAGGGTCGCGGGATCGAATCCCGGCCGCGGCGGCTGCATTTCGATGGAGGCGAAATGTTGAGGCCCGTGTGCTGTGCGATGTCAGTGCACGTTAAAGAACCCCAGGTGGTCGAAAATTTCCGGAGACCTCCACTACGGCGTCTCTCATAATCAGAACTGGTTTTGGGACTTAAAACCCTACAAAACAACAATATCCTGAGCGAGTTGATTCCACTTTATTCCCGCGCATTTCTTAATTTCATGGGTCTATCTAACCTTTTGCCTGACTCTGTTGCGTTTTCGTTCTTTTCGTATCCATTCCGTTGCTCTTACTGTCGATCTGTTTTCTGTACTCCACATGATATACCCTGCAGGCCCACATTTTTATTTTAATTGCTATATAGAATACGAGCTGCTACAGTCTCTTCTCTGATCCACTCCGCTCGCTTTTTATCTTTCATTACACATATCATTTTTCTTTCCATTGCACGCTGCGTGGTCCTAGTTTCATTTCTAACTTTTTCGTTATCATCCATGTTATTGCAGGGTACGTTACCACTGGGAGAATGCAGTGATTAAATACTTGCCCGTGTCACTTTTCGCTTTAGTGGCAGGGGCAACCTTCCAGTCGTGATTTGGAAATGTTTCCCGAATTTGCTCCATCCCATCATTACTCTACGAAATATTTCCTATTCATGGGTAGGCGTCCCTCTCAACAACTGCCCCAGATATACGTATTCGTTCACACGTGCTTACCAAAAATTACACCAACAAAAATTCGGCAACACTTCCACCTATTTGGCAGCGAGAACCATTGATTGAAATTATGTGAACAAAGTGAATCCATGACCAACTTGGCACGCGTGGGTAATTAGGCGTAATGTATGGGCAGGGCCTAAATATCTCGAATTCCTTGAAAAGTTCTAAATGATGCGCAATACTAATTTTCTGTCACGTTTTACGTGTACGATTTACCGAAATATTTGCTCGTGCTATATGTAAATTAACCATAGTGCATAACTTTTATTACGCTTTATTACGCATCGGTGATTTGATGAGAGCCAGGATATAAACGTAGTCTTTATAAAGGCACTTCATGACGGTGTGTGCGTCTTCCGAGTGCACTTATCTATCCGCAGTTTTATCCCACCTTTAGGGGCAGAGTGGAAGGTACACATGTCTATGCACTGTAGTTGAAGTTGAGCGGAACCTTTTCCAGGGAGTAAAAGTGAACAAAAAAAGAAAGCGTTTGGGTGTTGTGCGCGCATTTCTAATACTCGGGAGTTTAACAACGCATCGTAATAGGGAACGGAGTTATTTATTGTTCGCGTTCGGTGGTGCACTTGCCAAAGGCCCTGTACCCATGTGTTTCTTCTTTTGTCCTACGTCCTTTGGCAGCGTTGCACAAACTACACTGTCAAAGTTAACAAAGAGCATTGTATACAGCAGCGTTCCCAACGTCCATTTTAGCTCAGCGAAGAAATGACATCTGATTCCAGCATATTATATTTGCACGACGCCGATACCAGCTGTACAGATGTGCAGTTTAACCGAAAAATTGTTCTGCATATGTTTCTTCGTAGGAAGCAGTGCCACTTAGAGCTGGCCTGAAATGCAAAAAAAAAGTATGTACTAATCTGCAGTGTTTATCGGGCGCCTTCCTTTTTTTACGCGTTTCCAATATGTATATGTGCCGTTGCAGCGTACCTATGATTTGTGCTCAAATCTATGTGAAAATTGCCTACCATTTTGCTTGTCTTGCAAGCACTCTATGAATCCGGTCAAAATATTAGACGTGTACTGCGCAGCGTATTGCTAAACATCGTAGCTTTGCAAGGATATGTCGTGTCTGAGAATGTGGCTCAATGCCTCGAGAACCGCGAAATGCTGTCGGCTTGAGGGCTTACGTAATTACTTAAGCCCGCTTTGCAGGAACCCTTACGGCTATGAAACTACTTTGAAGACCTGGTTCGCCAGCAGAGAGCTCATTCGCTTTCAGATATCACCAAGCCTTTTAGTTAGCTCCCAACTCTCCGGCGTAGAATTCATCATTATGCTTATCGCTATGTAGGTCCGTACGCCTTAATCGCGGAGTAGGGACCAGCTATGCTTCAGGGAACATTGTGTCCATTCATCTGTCGGTCACAAATTATTCATCATTTATTCAGTACCCACAGCACCAAAACGCATTGCAGTGGGCGAAAACGTTGGCAATTAGTTCGCAACTGTAATTTTTATACAAAGCGTGAGGCAAGAAAGAAAAGTGGCTGATCCTTTTGTCAGCAGAATCGGTGTAACACGCAAGTGAAATGTGTCTTCGCATAGGCAGTTGAATGCTTATTGTCACATCGAGGTGAACATGTCCATTGCTATCGATGTTTCGCTCGTACGGCACTGTTTGAAGTGGATGAACTCACGTTCGCGCATCCCATAACTTCGAAGACCAACCCCTTATGGCAGCTGAAGTAGTTTACATAATAAGTGGACATAGTCGATCCTAAATGCCGCGCGACAAAGGTATCGATCATATTTATTGGCGCCATATTGACCTGTCAACATCGTTACCGTGCTTGGGCGCCCCTAACGCAGCAGTGTTCTTGTTGCCATCACGCTCGAAGAGTGGTCCGCAGGGGAACGCTACCTACGACGAGAGGTGACCGGTGCTCTACCGCTGCGTTGTCGGCGCACATACGCTCGAAGCTGTACGAACGCGGCTGTATTCTTTCTGATCACGCTTCGTTCCGATGCCCGCACGGCTCCGCACGCATGCATCGACGTGGACTTTGGAACACGCCTGGGATGGTGCCGCCATCCAGGAGAGGGGAAGTAAAGCTTCAGTGATTCACTTTGCTGTCTTGGATGGCGGTACCGTCCCAGGCAGTGTGCTGGATGCCCACGCGCCGAGCCAGAGGAGAGCGTCGAAGAACGAACGAAGAGGAATATAAGGCGCGTTCGTACAGCTTGGAGCATCTGCGCCGTTCAGTGGTGGAACTCCGGCCACCTAGCTCTCATCGTGGAGCGGGGGGCTATGAGGTCGATTTCCAGCGCATGAACAAAAGTTTTTCTGAGATTTCTCTTTCTTCTTCTTACATGTTCATTTTGCTGCCTCATATCCGTTACGGTAGTGACCTACTCCGGCATAAAACACTGTCTACAGTGTTAAAAGAAGTGTACAGAAACGGTAAAAATCTTTGCAGCAGCTTCAAAGTCGGGTGTACGTCGGATACAGAATGGAAATAGGGTATACATAGGATGTACATCACAGGCGATCGTCAAAGGGGCTAAAAAGTTAATTAACCTCCACAAGAAATACCGAAAATTTCAATCTATAAGTCGGTCAGTGGACGGCATATAATGCCTTCAATATTTATCCTATGCTTAGACTACTACGTTGGGAGAAATAAGAATGACAATTACCGGATAATATCTCAGCTAATTACCTTTTCTATATTTGATTGAGCCTTTGAACAAAAGCGGCTCTGCGAATAAGGATGACCATGCGACGAGCTTTCACAAAACGTTCTCATAAACAGGTAGTCCATGCATTCGTACTAGAGGGACTACGCGGAACAGGCTTATTTATTTTCGTTCTTCTTTTTTTAGGCTACTAAACTGCAGCGGGAACTACGAACGATGCGGTGCAAACGAGTACCTTGTGTGAGCTTGTGATTGTTTCGATACGTCCTTTGCTCAAACAGGGTATCTCATTTATTTCTGGTGTGTAACTGCGTTTCTCTGCTAATGTCCTATGGTTTACAAATTTTATGTTACATACGTATGCCACTCTAACTAGAACAGAAGCTGAGAAGACGGAAGATGGGATCGGTGAATAGATCGGAAAAAACGATGATGAAAAGAGAATTGCGCTAGAGACAAGGTTTCCGCAAGTCCACTTGTCGAACCGTTGCATCTAGCAACATTCCTTGTTCACCGTTTTTAGCGTGGGTGGTCATGTTTCTTTACAAGGCTTCACTGCGTTACAGGTGTGTTTCTAAAAATATTCTTCAAATGTTTCTTCTTGTGCAATTCAATTACTGGCCCTTCCTGCCAAGACCCCCGAGGAAATGCCAACAGTGTGACTAACTAAGCATATGAATGAATGAATGAATGAATGAATGAATGAATGAATGAATGAATGAATGAATGAATGAAAATAATCGTATTATATTAGTAGCAGAGTATCCTATTCGTGTAAAGGAAAATAAGCTAATATTGTCCAAGGAACGGATATGGCAGCCCCTCCCAAGTGCTGACCGCAAGTTACTAAAACGCTCAGTCACTGTACTGTCTAACTATTACGATATACGGCCCAAAATTCGATATATGAAACTTGCCAGCGTGAAGAGTAAGCAGTCTGTGACGGAATGGTACATGATTATCGCAACAGTACATTAAATGAATAAATTAATCAGGGCTATAGGTCAACCAGAGAGCAAGCATGAAGAGCTGATATACTGGTTGCATTTCGAGAAAAAAAGCTCACTAGGCATATTCCCGTAATGCGGAGAGAACGCAACATGGTTGTCATTTACAGCGACGGAATAGGTACGAAGTCGCAGGACACTTTGCCGGGGACGCGGACGTCAATGTTCGCTGATGAATTCGAGAAGTCTGCGGACATGAAATGCGGTCAGTTCATGCTGAACAGGGCCTCATGAAGATCATTGCAACAAGCATCTACGCTCTACTGGACGGAATATTGTAGATGGTGATGATAACTCATGATCAAGTGTTCTTGTCAATAGATGATTTAATTTTTGGGTTACCGATTAACTATAGCGTGCTTAGCAACAGCAAATCGGTCGTCGCTGTATGATTTTCTGTAATTAAGATTTTTATTTGTGTTCATTGCCTGCGACGGTATTATCAAAATTTTTAGTGTTCTACCGAACATGTGCGTCATTTTCTTTGTAAAGTTTATACGACTGCGTGATATTTCGTCATCGCGTTGGGATGCCAATCAGGAATAACATCTCTAATTGAATAAAAGAATACGATCGGTGTAACAAATAAATTTCGCTTGTCTTGTATGCGATGCTCTCCGTTGATACGTACGACCAAGAAAGCTGGACAATGTGCTTCTGCAGCACACAGGAGGGCCACGGATGCTGCGTTATGCTGAGCGGAACATGATAACCGTCAGCTTCGTCTTCTGATGCAGTAAATCCTACAGTAGGAACCGCGGGGGACGAGACAATTTTGCGATTCATGTGCACGCGTTAGCAGATTCCTTGATTTGACCAAATGTATCATCACGTTGTTCCAATGGCGAAAAATACAGGCAGCCAAACTGGTGAGAAGTTGACTCGTTCATGAATGGATTTCCGCCTATGAAGGCAGAGAATACTCGCAATGCTATGGTGGCCTCGAGCACCGTCACTGATCGTCGAACACTTCAACGTTCGTAAAATTCAGGCGCAATCGGAGATCTTTATTTGAAACACAGCGTGCTCGCTCGCTGCCACGTCACGAAGTCGAGATGCTGCTCTCGTTGTGCGCGCTGCGGATTTGGCGCCATTGAAGGCGGCGCAGACTTCCTGGATTCGTCACTCTCCTTTGTTTAAGTGGGTACACTTTACGACAGGTTGACTCATGATATTTGTGAGAACGGGAGGGCAGGAGCAACATAGGGGAAAGCGTTGAACACCGCGAGAACTGACGAGCCTGTTTTGTTGTCAACTTTTAGACAACGTACTATAAAACGAAGCGTTTTTCTTCTTCAGGGCCCGTATTCACAAAAACAACTTACGACAAAAATGTTCGTAAGAGAAAATTTCAGCCAATCCTGATCGCGGACATATCATTAGAGAAGCCAGCCAGCCAATCGCAAGAAGCACTTACGAAAGAGAAGTTTTGTGAATTCGGCCCCAGGGCCCGTATTCACAAAAACAACTTACGATAAAAATGCTCGTAAGAGAAAATTTCAGCCAATCCTGATGCTGGACATATCATTACGGAAGCACGCTAACCAATGGCAAAAAGCACTTACGAAAGAGAAGTTTTGTGAATTCGGCCCCAGATGAATAGGAGTGTCTTAAGAAAACAAAACATTCTTGTTTCGTGAGCCTATAAGCGTGACGTGCACAGAAAATGTGGTCATGCAGAAACGTAACCGCGCCCCGTTGCTAAAAAGATAAGCATGACCACGGCCAATGACATGCACTGAAAGGCGAACAAAAGCGACCGCGTTTGCAAAAAGCGATCTGCGATCTCGGCCCTGGCTGGTTTCTATACGCGCTTCCTCCTTCCTTCGAGCGTTTTTGCTAGCACCCATGTATGTCCCAAAATGCGGTGAACCAGCCGTTCTGTGCAAGAAATGCGCGGCATTCAAATTCATAACGAGATGGTCCGGATACACTCACACAGGCCATTAACCAACGAAGACCGGTCACAGCATAAAGTAAATCAAGTACACCCGCAGCAAAAAAATAGTCGGGACATGCGAAAGCCGGTCGGAATCAGATAATACTGCACCGTCGCGCCAATTGGCATTGATCGTATGGTGTGAGAGGCATCGCAGTGCGTGTCCATGCTGCTACGATCGCAGCCACGTCTTTTTTACTCGCTTGCAGCGTGCCAGCTGACAACATGTAGCGTTTGGCGATAGCGGTTAGCTATCTTTATTGATTCCGTCAGTGAGACCAGTTGCGTTATCTGACTAATCAGGGCAAAGCAAGCAGTCTACGCATCCACCCCCGTGCCCCGTGTACTCGTCGAACTGAGCGCGTGACGGATGAATGGATGGATTTTAGGAGCATCCCTTTATAACATGGCGTTTGGCCGCGGGCCACCAAGCTCTACCTTTATTTCATCTTCTACAAACGCTTGTTTCCCCAAATCACTCATATTTTTACAACAATTTTTTTCCTCGCCTGCCTATTTTATGTACTATCGTTCCGCTGTGAAGTAACAATCTTATTCGAACCACGCTGCGTTTCTGTTTGGTCCATACCTTTCCGCCACCAATACTCGAAGCGCCTTTTACTTCTCTGTATCGCCGACATGTTCAGCTTTCCCGTGTTACTCCTTGAAAACCACGGCCTCCTGCCGGGTAGTCTTCACACCTACACCTGGGTGGAAATCTGTACGTTCAATAAAAATATGATCAGCTGTTTCCCTAGCTTTTTCACAGCACGTACAAGTATCCCCTTCTTTACTGAATTTCGCTCTGTAACTTCGTGTTCTCAGGCAACCTGACCTCGCTTCAGAAAACAAAGCACTTCCCTTTGAATTACCATAAGATTTCTTTCTCTTGATTTCGTCTTTCCCTTTTCTGTAGTTGCTCAAGGCCGGTTTCTTCTCCATTGCTGCTATCCAATCCGACTTCTCCGCCGCTCTGACCATGCTCTTAACGCTCTTTTTAACGCCCCCCTCAGTCTCCCAATTGCTGTTGCCGCCCTGACGAAGACAAGTCCGCTTGTCGAAACGTTGGCTCCTGCGACATTCCCTGTTCTAAAACGTATTTTGCGATTTGTTCATTGAGTTTGCGAATGCAAGTCTTGGATTGTATGAAGAAAGCGACCTCTACCACCAAACGCTACATGCAAACAACTAGCCACCTGCAAGCGAGTAAAAAGACATCGCTGCTATAGTGAAGTGACGCGTACGTGCACGGAGATTTCTCGACACGAGGCCCTCAACGGCGATCTGAATTTGGCCGCCTGTCGCGTGTCCCGAATTATTTTTGCTGTCATGTGCGCACATGGAGTATTGGGCCTGTAGCAGCCAAGTGGGTTTAGTGCCTTATCGTTGTAGTTATTGCAGAGGATACGTATAGAAGATACTCTTCTGTATTTCAGTTACATGAAGAAACACTCCCCCAAAATCATTTCCAGGGTAGCGAAATATTCACAAAGTATTTGGAATAGCGTAATTAGGATAAGAAGAAGGCCACACGGAAACGCACTCTACTCTCCTGAGCTAATCGAGCTCAACATCCCAGCTCTCTTTCTCTCTCCGTGTTTCCCCCCACTGAATCATTGAAAGGCTCCAGTGAGTTTCTTGCTCTTATTTACGTGAACAGACTTTCTTTTTTCTTTTGCGGTTGTGCTACGCTTTCCTTTACCTTTTACGGTGCTCTAGGGATTTGGTGGCGTTGAAAGCTTCCGGCCAAATGAACCCTCCCCTCAGTCTCCCAATTACTGTCTTGCCCTCATAAAACAATTTCCGGAGACATGTTGTGCGAGGAGAAGGAGAATGCGATGGGCGCCAGGACGGTTCCCTAAGCAGCGGAGGGCTGCTTTTTATTTTTTATTCAGTCTCCTTTCACCAATTTTCGACTGAGCGAAGCCGGCTCACTCACTCGATTCTCTGAATTGTCTTCCGTGCGGTGACCCTTTGATCAATTTCATCCTTAATGCCGGGTGCACTTCCTCTGTGGCATGGAAAAGACGGCGCTAGTTTGAAGTCGTCTACACTCGCACACGCTTGCCCGGTCGTATTGCCTGTTCATTCGCACTTTAGGATAAGAAACCATGTGAGTGTGCATTCCGACCATTTTTTTCCCTTTAGAGGTCTTAGACTGCAACATGTTCTGCAAATAGCAAAACAAGATGCACCACCGCGATAGTACAGTGGTACTCGATTGCTGACCCGAAAGACGCCGGTTCGACCCCGGCGGCTGCGGTAGCATTTCGATGGGCCCGCAATGAGAGTAGCATACAACTTGTGTACTTAGGCACGCGTTAAAAACCCCTGGCGGTCAACGCATTAACGCGGTAAAGACGCCTGGCGTTCGCGTTAACCCCAGGCGGTCAACGCATTAAAGAACCCCAGGCGTGTTCATTAAGGGCAACTTAGACAAGTGTAAAAAAAAAATGAAGGGGGCAGCTCACACTATAGGGGCGCAAGGCTACGTCACAGTAGATCTGATGGCCTTCTCCTCCTCCTTTCCCCATCCTCACTACAGTTTCCCACATCCTTGCTGTACCATGCACGGGTGCGCTACGCTTCACCCCAACCCCTCCTCACTGCTCTGTACTTCACCCTAACATCACTCCTCCTTACCCTGAGCTCCCTTTACCATATCCTTGTTATACTACACAGCAGCGCTGGTGGCCTTACGCTCTTGCTTTCCCTCCTGCTCACCCTCACTTCTCTTCGCACGTCCTTTCGCACCGCATTATATACTTGTGGGCTATGGTTTACTCTCTCCCTTCTTCCTCACCCTCACATCACTCCTCCCCACCCTCTTGCTATACTGTACTTTGCAAGGGGGTGGGAGGAGGAGCGAAACAAGGAGGCCAGAGAGGAGGCTAAGGAGGCTTAGTACCTTCTTATAGTGACGCTTGTCTGGCCTCCTTCTTTCCATCCTGCTCAGCCTCACTTTCCCACCACTGCTGTACCATAGTATACATGTATACGCTTTGCTGTTCACCATTTATAGGGGATTTTTCCGAAGCAACACCCACCGTTGGCGCGACTCTTTTATCCAAGACCTGCCCGCCACGCCGACGACCTGGGTTCGATTCCCGCTCTAGCACAGCTAGACTTCTTGCAATGTTGGAATGAAGGACTCGTAGAAATCGCAAAGTATGTCGCAGCTAAAGCGTTCTGATCTGGTCCCGCCAAACTAGGCGCGAAGAACTCTTTCGGCTTCACGAGAGAGGACACTGAGGCTTTGTTTTATGAGCCCTGTGTCTAATACCCGATATGCCGAATTTTCTGTTTCCGAAGAATATTTTGATTGGTTGATTCAGCCTTTATTCAAGACAATTTCTAATTGTCTTGGGAGACGTAGCCAAAGGGCGGTAAGGTGCTTGATCACCCATACAGCAGTTGCAGCACTGCGATCTTTCAGTTACAGCTCATACAACTGCGAAACATGTGTATGGAATATAAAAAAACACGAAATAATAAAACAACTCTTTTCTGCTTATGAGAGAAAAAGAAAACAAGAACACGGAAGAAAAGCAGCGAAACAGTGTTGTACACACGCGGCATTATCTATTTAGAGATTACAGATTACACATTATACAGCACACTGATAAAACGCAAGCAATACACGACAAACATAACACTAAAGAAAAATTAATTGTTTGACTTTCTTCTTTTTAAATTGTGTTCGGGAGATTCTATTGCACAAAAGATTATTTTAGCTCCGTATTCTTTCAATAGGTCTGGTATTGAGGTTGCTAATATTTGTAGACCGTAGTTTGTACGTGACCAGGATTTGGCTATTATATTTCTGTTAGAACGGCTTCGCTTTGAAAAAAATACTGCAGATCACACGCATTGTGAGAATCGCTGTCATGCGAAGCAGCCAGCGATAAAATTGCTTATGACAAATTCTTTGGCATTCAGTGAAGTGTCAGGAGTATGATAAAAATCTCCGTGTTAAGGGCATGAGTACCTACTCACGAGTATGCTCAACGTGTGCTAACAGGGAACTTCGACAGCACCATGACGACTCAAGGGTACCTCATGGTACAACGCAACGTGGCACACGCGTTCGTTCACAGCAAAGACGTTCGTTTTCTCAAAGAAAAAAAAATCGCAGCATATCCACGGGGCGAATGATGATGAGTGGGCGAAGCTCCGGAGGGAATCATCGGTAAACCGTGAATCTTTCGCGTAAATCGCCCAGTCGATCATCATGTAAAGGCGTGTGAAACACTGTATTCGTACGCTGGGATCTCGCGTTTAAGGGGGATATGCTGTGCTAGAGCCAGGCCTGCGCGGAACTGCAGGACAGTGACAGCGTAAGCAGGAGGAGCTACTTTCTTAGAGGCCACTTTAAACGCTTGAGGAAACTAGTGCAAGTAGAAGTGGTAGGTATCTCCTGCGCCATAACTTATCAATTTGCCAAGTAGCCACTACGCCATAATTACCAGTGCCTCCGTAATGGGTTCAAAGCTACAAAGCACGCAGCTCTGTGTTCTTTCAAATGATGCCTCGACCTCGTTATGCAATCCATTTTCGCGTCATGTAGCGGTGTATTACTATTTTTCAATGTAACATTACGTTCGTTAATGCGATTCCGCGGGAGACATTATACCTGTTTAGATCCAAACTAGAAGAGAAGCTTTTAGCAATCTTTTAGAGGTCTTTTACAGGTCTTTTAGCGATAATTTCTCAACCACAGGCTAATTTGCACAAAGCTGAAATCGGCCTTCTAGCATACGCAGACGACATTGCAGTGTTTTGTACCGATTACGAGAGCATAATGCACACTGTCAACACTGTAAAAAGGTTCTGTGAAGTAAGTGGCAGTGCCGTAAACTGGACAAGTGTCTGGGTTTCCTGGCACGGAGAATGGAGGTTAAACCAAGATGGGAGGTGAAAAAGTCAAGATGAAACTCCTATGGCTTCCTGAACGCTTAGAAGACGCCTATATTAGGGAAGCGCTGCAGGCTTTTGGAAAGGTGAAGCTCATATCAGCAGAGAGCTGGAAAGTGGCGGACATGGAGCAAATGCGGACGCTGAATCGTGATGTGGTGTTGTCCCTTGCTGATGGTGTCCGAGGGGCGATATTCCTCACGTCCTTTCTATCTGTGGAATACAGAGCCTTGTACTGATTCCTGGCCGTCCACCACTGTGTTTGCGCTGCAATAAGGTCGGGCACATCCGGCGTAATTGCAGGACTCCTCGCTGTGATGACTGTCGACGTTTTGGTCATTCAGCTGAAGACTGTGTTGTCACCTACGCCAATAAGCTGCGACACGCGACCCGCAACCGGACGAGAGCCTTCAAGAGCATATCATGGATGCAACGGAAGTTCTGGACGCGACGGGAGGCACTCCGTCGGCCACAGTCGAAGATGAAATCAACAAGATGCCCCCTGAAGGCGCGAGGCCATTAACCAACGGTGCGACAGGAAGCCAAGGTCCAAGCGATCCGTGCAAGAACCTGGACCAAAAGTGTTGTGAGCAGCCTGCGACAACGGGGAGCGTCCCTGAGAAGAGCGCCGCTGAGGATACTTCGAAGCCTTGCGCCTCAGTTCGCAGCAGCCTCTACATCCCGTACGACGTCAGAAGATGACATGCATTGTACTGAAGCGGCTACAATTCCTAAGAGGCGGGCGACGTACAGCTCCGATTCAAGCAAGGACAGTGACGCAGCGAGTGTGACTAGGAAGCCGCGTCGTCGCCGAGTGTCCAAGCACCAAGGAAATCGCCGGCGATCACGATCTAGGAGGCCTGGTGTAGGTTCAAGGGAAGCCTCGCCATCATCCCCCAGGGCGGACCACGAGAAACACTAAGCACAAGGGAAGGTAGTCACCATGGCGCACTCCGAGCAACTTACATTTGCTACCTTGAATGTACGTGGCCTTAGGTCTTTGCAGTTTCAGGAAAAGTACGAGATGGTGGACCTCGGATTAGTTTCATTTGTATATAAGACAACTGGTCAGTAGGGTTCCTTTTCTGCGTGATTGTGATGATTCTTTCTGAGACACTGATACAGCTAAGGCTTTGTAATGTGCTGCCTCAATTTGTAGCCTCGTCAGAAAGTGTTGAAGGACCATTACGCGGTTATCTAAAGGAAGTAGTTCTGTCTTTTCGCTTTCTGGATGTTCGATTTCTTTGGAATATTGACAGATGTGTCGCGTAAGAAATTGTATAAGGACCTCATTGATATTTTATTACCCGTGCCACTATATCGGCAGCTGTACCACACAGGCCCAGGGCAGGACGTTTTGAAACGCGTCAAAAGAATGCACATAGCGCCGGGAGTTAAAACCTTTTTCTTTAAACTGCACACTGGCACTTTGCCAGTGAAAACGTGGTTAGAGGATAGGGGACTATTTGTACCCTGGGGCACGCAATGTCTACTATGTGCAAAAGCGGAAACAATTGAACACGTGTTTATCGATTGTTGGAGTGGGATCTTCTTCTGGGACATATTACAAAGAACTCTCAAGAAAGACTTACCGCTGGATCCACATGGGATCCGTTATCTTCCGGTTCATAATGACGACGGCCTGCCTTACGACCTTGTTATGCTTCTGGGCTTGCACAGCATATGGCAAACCCGAACTGCTGCCCACAATGCAGATGTCGTGATCAAACTTGTACGTGATTACTTTTGCGAATCTGTGTCGCGTTTTCTTGAAGTGCAGAAAGAAGAGAAAGATGTACCGGAGTGGGTGTCCAGAATGGAACCATTGTTACACATGCCGAAGTTTTAATATGTAGTCAGCCGACTGCAGCTGACGGTTATTCGCTGTGCATTGCTGTTGTGATTGCTTCTGTTTCCTTTCGTTCTGTTTTGTTCTTTTTCTTTACTGTGTGAACGTACTTTTAAAGAAGGCAATAAAGAAAAAAAAAAAAAACAGGCGTAGCTCCGTGGTAGAACGCCCGACTGCCACGCCGTGAGCCTGGGTTCGAATCCAGGCAGAGGACACAACTTTCGGAATTTTTTTTTTCATAAAAGTAGACATGGCTACGTACATCACCAACGAACACCATGGGATGTACAGGCCCACGCCCTAAGGAGCTTCGCCCCTAAAATGCACTATGTGGTACGTTGATGTGCTATTATAAGAGCCGTTCGTTGAAGTACTCCTACGGTATGGAGCAAAGTTGCACAAAAGCACACCCAATGGGAGCAGAAGATATGCATTGCTATGACAGGGCTTATCACACATAATAAGCGTAGTTCATTACAGCTGCCGTTGCAGTACGTTTAATTACTTTATATACCGCGTGGGTGAAGCCGCTGTAGCCCGGTGGTAGCTTGCTTGTTTGCAACTAAAGTGTCCACGTTCGATATCCCCTACCTCTTGGTAAGTTGCATGTGCATATTTGCTTATGTCTGCATTTCAATCGCTACCGAGGACAAACAGTGTTCCGTTATTATTTTAGGAGGGGAGCTCTAAGTCGGCCGTCCCATGGGAAGAGCGAACAAGAAAATGGGGGCCGATCCTATAGAGTCAGCGCACCGTCTGAGGTGCAGAAAACTTCGGACGCCACACGAAGTTGCGGGTTCGATGACGTCATAGCCATTTACGTCACGGGTTACGCGCGTAACGTCAAAGCTACTCAAGTCACATGTTGCCGTCAAAATCACGTGACACGACTGCACGTGTTCCCGCAAAAATCACGTATCATTATGTCACGTGGCATTTCCCGCCAAGAAAAATAACGTAACTTGCGCCATATCTCTAACGTGACACACCTCTGGGCAAGGCGAAGGCACCTCCCAGCCAAAACCCTGTAACAGCTAGACATGTGACAAACCACGTGACTTAATGAGCTTGTAGAAGCCCGAAGAAGCTAGGTCGGAAACAAGCTCCCCTGCTAGTCCAGCCTCGCACCACTATTGCCACCTGGCCAAATTTTCTGTCGTATTATTGCACAGTAAGCTAAGCGGGACCATTTTAGTTTGCACGAGTGCAGAGTGACAATCTTATTTGTAGCGCAACACATCCAGTTTGCGTTAAAGAGTATGCAAAGCGTGTAGGCGCACGACGCTTTTCCATTACACAGTGGTTTCCTTCAAACACAAGGATCAGATGACCAGAGAACTCGTGGAAACTTACTACTTTAGAAAAGAGGGAGGGTCATGTGTGAACCAAACCTCGGTGTCGTTACATGACGCAGAATCCAACTTAATCATCGCTGTGCTCATTTCACGTGCAACGTTCTCGCACGTTTTGTTTCTCCAGTATGACACTTTTGGTTCGCATCGCTTTCTTCCCCGCAAGCTGCTCTGCGCATGTTCGGTATGCATTTTGTGCGTGTATAAGCTCCCTTGGTGTTCGAATGAGTCGCCAGCTGAGAGCGAGTGCTTGTGTTTCCTTCATTTCCCCCGTTTGTGTTCGCGCTGTTCTTTTTCCCATCATGTGTTACCAACTCGCCGAAATTTCGGTCTTGCTTACATTAATGAAGAAGCCTTGCTAAACGAAACGCAAAAAGAAGAATGCAGAGCTTGGTGCCTGCCTCCCTTCCTCGATCTTGTGTTTCGTTTGCAAAGCTTACTGAATGTGGTTCTGAACAACCCATCATGGATGGATGGATGGATATTAGGAGCGTCCCCTTTATAACGGGGCGGTGGCCGGGCCACCAAGCTCTAGCTTTATTTCTTTTTCGTTTACAACCATTTCTTTTCCCGAATCACACATATTTTCACAACTAATTTTTTCCCTTTGTGAAAAAGCGCCTTCTAGTGGCAGCAAACGCTGCACTCAACTCCAGTGCGCGCCATGCAGCTTTTACAAGAGGAGCATGACATGGCCATTATAGTCAAGCACCCTCTCTTCAAGGGCTCGTCGTCACTCTCTCGGACCCTCCAGATTTAATCGATAGTTGAATTGCGTGATAGCTGACAAGGCGGCGGACGAGATGCCTTGCTTCCTCTTGTCTCTGTACTTTGTCTCTGTGTAGATAAATAACAGTGTGTTGCAAGTGATACCTTCGTTTCAAGTTTTACAGTGTAGCTGTATATAAATAACCTACAGGGCGACTTGTTGTCAGCACACACAGCATCATCGAGACCCGTGGACATCCCGTGCACAGACTTTCCTCTCGCGGCACATTCCATGCCATACTATCACGCACTACGTACGCGTACTTCGTGTATTCCCCCACTTAAGAGACACAATTGCACGTATACATGATGAGTCGCAGTGCGAAGGGTGCAAACGTCTTGCAGCAGCCTAAGGGCCAGTCGTGGCAACAGAAAAGTTACGAAGCCACCCAGTCACTACATAGCGTGCACAAGCCTCAATCTATGAGGAATCAGGGTGGTGTGTTTCGTCGTTGCCCTGCGCGGCCGCAGGGCTCTGTTAGTGTTTAGTGTGAGCTGCCATATGGAGACCACGCGTGGTTAAGACTCGTGAAGGGGAGCTCGCTTGGGAAGATCTTGACCACGATTCGCGAAATTACAGACGCATGTTGCCAAGCGCAAGTACGCGGGCGTAGTATCAGACGGACTCCGGAGAAGGTGGATGTGGCGAACCTCTAAGTGTCCAGCACGGCAAAGGAGGCGTTAGAGCCTCTCTACCGCATTTGGATACGTGTAGCTCCTGACGGCGGTGCACCTGCCGAAATTGAATACCGTGAAGGAACGGCTGATCTCCCCGAGGCTGCCATCCATGTGCGTCCGCTATTTCACGCATGGCGGTGGAAAATTCGGCATTCGAGGCCAGGTGGTCAGTTTGACATCGACGCCTAACGCACAATTGAAAGCTTAATCGGGCGCATCGACGATGGCACGACGAGTGACGCACGCATCAAGCGTCGACAGCTGGTGAGACCCACATTACGTAAAGGCCCAGCATAGATGTCAATTACCAAGGAATGGCTTACTCAGTGACGCAAACCCCGTTGAACAGTCATTGTGGAATTTTAACCACGTTTGCAGCTACCCTAATCATCCAGCTTCGCGTGATGGAACGCACAGAGTTTCTTACCATTACCTAGAGGGAAAACTGGCACTCGAACGCCTTTGTTTGCTTGAGAATGCTGGGATGTGGTGGATTCGGACTGGCGTCGTCTATTAACGGTTCTGATGTCTCCGAGACGCGTCTGGCTTGGACGCGTTCCACGCGTCACAATGATTACCTTTGTCTGAAGCAGCCTGTAATGGGCTATTTGTTTTTTGGTATAACTCAAAAGGAAGCTTTATTTATATATGAGAACTTATCCTTGTATACCCTGCTTTAAAAGAAGTTACAAGGAACGACTGACCGCTAAAGTTGGATGACAGACGACAATATGCATGAACGCTCGCTCCACGTCCGTCTGCCGTCTGTACTTTTCACCGTTTCATTATACCCTACCGGTGAGTAATATCTTATTGTAACGGGTGGGTCTTGTCAATGAGATCGGTTTACGAAGTTTTCGTTTTAGATAAGCTATAGTTACGGAGCCATATCCACGTTTGAGTCAAAGCCCCGCTCGACGCCAGCCAACACAGGCCTCTCAGGCCCATATACCAGAATTCCCATGGCGGCACCGCGCCCCTTAAGAAAATCGCATAGACGGTGGCGCCACATTCCCCTCTAGGTAATTGTCAGAAACTGTATGGTGGAACGGCCTTGAATGTTTATACGGAAGAGAGAACAAACTTTATTTCACGACCAGAACGTTTTCGCCGGGAGCTGGGCGGCCTGTCCATTACAAGTAGTGTTAGCCTTAATTGCGCTGACTGCCAAGCCCTGTTCACCAGCTGTAGCTGGTCCTCGTGAGTAAGGCTATTGTCAGCTCTGTCTCCCAATGGTTCTCTGTTCGTGACCAGATAGGCGTTATTCGTGGGTTTGTGTGGCATGCTCAAACTATGTTGTAGCACGTTTGGGAAGTTGCAGAAGTTGCACATTCTTGTGTAAACCCCTGGATACATGAACGATGCTCTATCAGAGAAGGCCACTGTCGTCTGCCGAATTGAGAGAGCCCGTGCACGTTCGAGCGAACCTTCGGGCGGGGTGTCTTTTCGGCATGAAGGCTTTTGTACTTCGTTTGTTTTGGTCTGTTGAGAATGTCATACAAGGCTACAAACCTTGTGAACCTTCTTCGCAGCACTAAGTTCCAACCTCGCCGATCTGTTGTTATCAATAAATGTTTCTCGTCCGGTAAAGGTAGCCTGCAGTGCCGCAAGCTTTAGTGTACAAATTCATGGTAATCATGGTTCACTTAGGGCAGGTTGGAGAAGGCCTGGTGACCTTGGGTAGCCAACCTCAGCGGTGCCACCGCTTTGTGGTATGTCACCACAAGGGCCAAAACCCATTTCTTTGCACATATTGTGAATCCGAGCTTAATTTAACCGCGGTACGGCATACGCTGCTGGCTTTGCGTATACGCGCCACCGAGCACGTACGCGTCCGACCAAGGAAAAGAAACAAAGGATAGTAGAAATAAACAAGGCAGAGAGAGTGCGCCAGCGGCTAGCGCGCAGCGAGACGACCGGAAGTGTGGATTGCCAAAAATACCACCAAGTCCTCGGCAAGAAAGAAAAGCAAACGTTTATGTGACATAACGCGGTGGTGGGGGCCCCAGCCCACAATAACCCCGCTGGTCAGTGTCTTACCGAAGGTCCGTCTTCCTCGAAGCATAGTGCTGGCCACACAGCAACGGCTGTGGCTGGCGACTGAATCGCGGAGGCATGGGGCACGCTGCGGAGTGGCGACAGCTCCGAATTCAGCATTGGCCTGGCTCTTTGTTTTTGGTTGACGCTGCGGCGGTTCAGAAAGTCCCAGGGACTCCCGGATTTCTTCCCGGACAGTGTCTGCAATCTAAACCACCGCAAGTGGCGACCACGCGAACGCACGACGCCCCTCTTCGCGTCAGACTACCTACTTTAGTCCCGCGCAGGCCATCGACGCAGTATATTTGGACTGGGGCACATTGTGCAGTTGTATAGCGATTGTATAGTCATGTGCGCATTTTTAGTGTATTCAGGGTCATCGTCGCTTCTGAGAGAAAGTCTTGGACTCTCTACGGTGAATTCAGTGTTAGTCTGGCGAAGAGCTCCTACCTTACTCCTCGCATGACCAAACGAATCTTCTTCTGCTCAGCCATACCAGTGCCGGCGGGCCGGTAAAATCTGGCCACCCCCTCCGTTCCAGGGCTCCACTCGCTTTTTTAGCAATTATACGGCCCTTTGCTTGCTGAAGATGTTCGCGAAGGCGCATCGAAAGGAGCCCCATGTTCCAAGCGTCCACTATAGAGTGTGGAAACAGGTCCTTGCGGTGTATTATAGGTATTAACATACCTTGCGGAACTTGCCGTCAAAGAGTATGACTACTTTCTACCTTGCTGGCCGCTGCGAGTTCGATGGGCCGGGTCGGAACCTCTTCTTTCCTGACGGTGCGGCGAAAGCACCTGCACCACATATCCTGCGGTTGTGAAGGTGAGGGACGCAAACACCAAATCGTTAAAAATGGTACTTTTAACTGCGTAGCTCTTTAAGCTTCACACAACTATTCCTGATGTCGACTAAAACTTCGCCCAGCTGCCTGATGTGCAGCGTATTTCTTTCCTCTCTTGTGCTTGTGCCCCCACCCCACTGCTACACAAAGTGGGTACACGGCACAGAAAGCCCGTAAGTGCCAACGTCTCCTAACATGGCATACCCACGCACAGTATATTATAGCAAAAGAATCGGCATGCGAAGTGAAAAGGAGTGATGTTAGGGTGAAGAAGAAGGAAAGGAGAAGGGGTGAAGCAAAATGTGGCATAACCATGTATAGTATAGTTTGACTGATTGAATTCTGTGGTTTAACGTCTCAAAACTACGATATGATTATGAGAGGCGCCGTAGGGAAGGGCTCCGGAAATTCGAACTACCTGGTGTTCTTTAACGTGCACTGACATCCATAGGCCTCAACATTTCGACTCCATCTAAGTGCAGCCGCTGCAGCCGGGATTCGATCCCGCGACTCTCGGATCTGCAGTCGAGTGTCATAGCAACTAGACCAGCGTCTCGGGACTTATAGTATAGTGTATGTGCCACAGAAAGCGGGTACGTGCCAAGCAGCTCTTAGCAAAGCCAAGCCAAGCACAGTACAATATAGTATAGTATAGTATAGTATAGTATAACATGGTGGTGGGAAGGAAAGGTGAGGGAGAGGAGATGCGCTGTGAGAATAAGGATAAAGGAAAGGGAGAGGCAAAGTATGGCATTGCCTTTAACAGTACAGTTGATCAATGGAGCGAGGGGAAAGAAGCAGATGAGAAGTCGAACCATAGCATAACCTCGTGCAGCTAGTATAGCAAGGGTTGGGAAAGCGAAATGAGGGTTGAGGAGGGGGGTGAGAGGAGAGAGTGCAACATATGAAATATTTAAAATGTATATGGAAATAGATTCAGCTTCCTTGGAAGCCGTCTTGAACTTCTTATGACGAGATGACATTAGATGCTCACGAATTCGGTCGTAGGGCTTCTTCGCTGGATCGGTGACCATCTCGGTGTTGCAATATTTGCACACTAAAGTGCGGGTGCCTTCACTGTCTTTCGTTGCGATCTGGAGATCTTCATGTTCTTTACACCAGTCATCCAGTGTCTTTCGTTTTCTTCCCATCTCCACGCTGAAGTTTCCGGTGCCGCCTTATGTCCGCGACGGTGGCTTTGCGCTCACAAGACGCGCCTGGTAATGCTAAGTGAGGATGGCGATATCCGTCTCGTCTCGTGTCGCGCGAGAGTGTGAAGGGCGTTCGCGCGGGGTTGGACGCTGGGGGAGGGTATGGCTGGCTTCTTCGTCGCTCAATCTCTCCCCCACCGACTGGTCACCCGTCCCTTCCGCGTGAAATTCTTGGAAGCAGGTGCACATACCCGAGACTAATCTGCAGTGGGCAAAGGGGCAGGTTTCTTTGCTTTTCTTTCACCCTAAATTTGTTCACAATGTACTCGAAGCGTGGCCGGCCTCAAACGTGTTTCCCACTTTCTTCTGCAAGCATTTTTTTAGGGGGGGGGGGGGGTGCATGTACGCTCTCACGCATGTGCGTGCAGAGGAGAGAGGGGATGTAAAGATTAGAGAGGAGAAAGGGGTGACAAAGGAGACAGGTAGTGGTGAGAAGAGAAGGGGAAGAGCATCAACACGAGTTAGCAGCAACTCACGATTGTGCAGATCGCTACAGGGAGGTTTATTCGGGGAGAAATCGGGTTTAACCCGATTCTCCTGAAACTTGTTCGGGGTGCAAGAATCGGGTAAAATCGGGTTTTACCCGAAAACGAACAACCCTACGTATACCATGCGGGTCAATTGGACATTCCTTTTTCAGTGTTCTTTGAAGGACATCCCAGAAATACACGCCTTCCCAGCAGTGAATGAAAACGTGGTCTATATCTTCCGGCTGTTTACAGATTAGACGGAAAATGCTTGATAAGGTGCGTCGTTCATGGTTGATTTAATGCTCGCGCAAGGTGTCTCCATGTTTGTTACGTTTTGTTTCGGGTGATATTGAATCACATGTCAATCATAGCATCGACGACATGCTCGCAATCGTTCTTGAAACTGTGCGTTGCCAGAAGTAGGTCAAAATGCAATTATAGGTGAAATTGAGGTGCTGAGAGAAAAGCAAGACAATATCGATAACGAAATCGAAGGCTTAACCGAGAGAACTGTCACTTTGGAAGCGAAGGTTGTTTCATGTGCCCCCATGCGCTCTAACTTCATTGATAGTACTAGTGGTTCCTTTGCCGATCAACTTCAGACAGTAGTATCAAGGTGTGACGAGGCTGAGAACAGTACACGCCGGTACAATTTGTTCTTTGGAATTCCGGACGAGGATAAATAGAGCTGGACAACTGCAGAAAGAGAAGTTATTGCCCTGTGTTCAGATCAGGTAGAAGTTGTAACTGCCAGTTCTCAGTTTGAACCTGTGCACCGGCTAGGAGAATTTCCTGTAAATGAATGTCAGCCGATAATTGCTATGCTTACTTTTCTTAAGGACAACACAACTCTGGCAGGTGCACATATACTGGAAAATAGACGGATCTCTATTAGGGCAGATTTTTTGCTAACTACGCGAGAGGCACGTAGGATATTGCTCCAATTTTCCAAGAACGAAATTGTCCTGACAAACTCAATGTAGACAAACTTCGTATCCAAAATACTTTGTTTGCGACATTATTTGCGACATTTTCTTCTAACTCCACGGTAACTGCTCGATAGCTAGTTGGCGATTCGTACAGTGACGAAGTCCAGCGGCCACCAAGTTCCCGCGCACATTCACTTTTGGTAATCATTTACCAATATCAATTATTTACCAATCGTATCTTGAACATAGTAAATCTGACGTTGCACTGCTATCCCAAATCTGACTTCAAGCCGATATATGTGACTCACTACTTCTAATCGACATGCCATTTGTACCCATGATCGAGCGCATAAAAAAGGTGGCGGCGTGCTGTTGGCCATCAACAAAACTGCACTCTCTTTCCGTATGGACCCTCGTGTGGCGCTTGAATTGGTCTGGGTTATTTGTCCTACTTTTTCGTAAAGTTATTGATGGGCGTATGTTATCGCCTACCTGCCTCTGACAGCCCTTTCGTCTCTGATCGCCACAAAAGTATTTCCAGGGTTCTTGACTAATTTCTCACAAAGAAAATTTATTTATTGGGAGTATTACTTTTCCTGATATTAATTGGTGTCTCTCGTCTTCATTGAGCAGCGAGTCAAATGACTGTGTTCGTATTTTATTGTTACCCAGATTGTCTCAGAGCCCACTCGCGGCACTAATATTCTTATTTTCACACAGAACCTGTTAGCATAAGTGCTCTCGCGCTGCTTGACGAATTTAGTGACCGTAACCTACCGTAGTTCTCACTTAATATTCCACTAAAATTTCCTGGGGTTGATGGTGAGGTACTCATGGTATCTCACCATGGTACCTCACCAAACAAGGCAAATTACGAGAAAATCAATAGCGAACTTCAGGTGTTCTCATATAATGCGTTTCTTCCCTCCACCTTCAGGCCCCGCCACAGTGGTCTAGTGGTTATGGTACTCGGCTGCTGATCCGAGGGTCGCGGCATCGAATCCCGGCCGCGGCGGCTGCATTTCGATGGAGGCGAAATGTTGAGGCCCGTGTGCTGTGCGATGTCAGTGCACGTTAAAGAACCCCAGGTGGTCGAAATTTCCGGAGCCCTCCACTACGGCGTCTCTCATAATCAGAGCAGGTTTTGGGACGTTAAACCCCATAAATCAAATCATTCACCTACAGGTCTGCCAATCAGAACTGGATTTTCTTTAGAAATGTTATGGCGCTGCTATTAGATAAATATTCACCGCTAATAACCACATATAACGACAAAAACTGTCCATGGTTTAATAAATTGCTTAAATCGTTCGAAAGTAAGAAAACGGGCCGCTACGCACTAGTGGTACGAAGACAGGGGATACACCATAGCTGGTGGTGTTTCCTTTCTCCATTCCCTCCTCCGCGCCCTCTCCTCTCTTGCTTACCTTCCTCCTCATCCTCACATCCCTTTTCCACTCCTTGCTACACTATTCTGTACAAACGTATGCAGTACTTGCAAGACTAACAGTAAAAAGTTTCGGCGAGCTGTTCTCGTGACCATGACTAATATTTTTACATTACATAACGCTGACAACGATCCTGTCTCCACATCGGAGTGTGCTTTAAGTTCCAATACGTTTTTTTGCTGTATTTTCACAAATGAGGACAGCTCTTCCACTCCGTGTGTCTCCGACCTTGATTAGCGCTTTATGCCCCTTATAGATATTCGTGTTTAAGGCAAATCAAAACTTGTACACGATTTAGAGGTTTCTGAATCGTGTGGCATTGACAATACTAATTATACGATTCTAAAAAATGCGCCAGCTTTGTCCAGCCCGATCTTATACGAAATCTTTCAACAGTTGTCATTAAATGGTCTAATTCCTGCTGATTGGAAGATAGTGAAAGTAATTCCGGCATTTAAAGTTGGTAAAAGCACTCACCTTGTAACTACCGCCAATTTCGCTAACATGCACTTGTGTGCCTGAGCACATCATTGCTTCTTATATATACAGCCATCTTGAATCAAACAAGTTTTTCAAAATCAACATGGTTTTTATGAAGCGCTGTCGTGGCACACAAATTTTTTGTAATTTACGTGTGACTTACAAAATGGAGACAATAATAACGAAATTATTCGCCGCGTCTTTCTAGAGTAGGCGAAAGCATCTGCCACCGTGGCTCACTCTCGCCTAATAGCTAAACCAACTGAACTTAGGGTAGGCTCACTAACGTTACGTTCGCTTCGACAGCAGTTCACATTAGTAAAAAAACTTTAGCTCCTCTACATCAGTGGTATCGTCAGCTGTACGCCAGGGTTGTGTTTTGATACCTCCTCTTGTAATTTTTATTGATGATTTGCCCTGGAATATTTCTTGCTCCATATGGCTTTTCAATGATTACTGCGTATTTTTAGAACAATTTTCTATCAGGATTATCACCTAATTTTACAAAATGACCTTCACTTAGATGGATGGGTGGATGGATGGATGGATGGATGGATGGATGCTATGAGCGTCCCCTTTGTAACGGGGCGGTGACATGTGTGCCACCAGGCTCGTAAGAAGATTTCAGAACTTTTCTTTTTCTCTCTCTCTCTCTCTTTAAATTTTCCTCATGCCTTTTAAATGTACTTCAATTAAATCCATAGCCCTAATTAATCAGTGTTGAAGCCATTGGCAAATAACACATTTGATATAGTCCAGGATTCGACGGAACACCGTCTGGCGAGGGGCATACATTTCTTGCGAATAAACAAACACTCGCCAAAGTTGCAACGAAAAAGAATTTATGACGTTTCGAGACCACTACGGGTCTCTTGTTCACATACAAGCGTAAGAAATCGGGCCGTGCCTTTATATGCGTAGTAGATGGCGCAATGATCTGGTGTAATTATCGGGTAGATTTCCACGTGTCCGGTTAAGTGTGTGATGCGTCGACTGGATTAACAATGATTCCAAAAGAAGGCGGGATGACAGTGATTTTTCGGTGCCGATGACAGTCGCTGAATTCCAGTCAATGTTGTGACCCGTGTTAAGATGATGTTCAGCTAGTGCGTTGGCGGCAGCATGTCCTTTAGCTACGTCATTCTGGTGCTGCTTGATACGTCGCTTGAAGTTGCCTGTTTCTCCTATGTATGATGCGCGGCAGTCTTGACAAGGTATCTTATATACAACTCCAGGATAGCGTTCACGTTCCAAAGGATCTTTAACGCGGACCAGTTGGCTTCTTAATTTGTGCGAGGGCACGTGTGCGACTTGCACGTCATAGCTTTTGAAAATTCTCGCAAGGGTTTCACTTACGCCAGGAGCATATGGAATGGGTGCAGTTTTCATCCGATCGCTTGCCTTGTTTTCAGGATGTTCTCTGGAGCGGAGTTCCTGCTGACGTAGTAGTTGGCGAGGGTAGCCGTTGCCTGTGAGGTCATGTTTTACTTTAGCGTATTCCCGCCTTCTCACAGAATCGTCTGAGCAAAGACGGAGCGCACGCTTGAAGAGGGATGCCGCCACCGAGCGTTTGTGGCCTATGGGATGCGCCGAGGCAAAGCTGAGGTACCTGCCCGAATGTGTGGGCTTTCTGTGCACGGTTGTAGAAAAACCACCGGAAGAGCGCTGAACAAGGACGTCGAGGAAGGCAATGCGTCCGTTGCTCTCTTCGTCTACCGTGAATCTACCCGATAATTACACCAGATCATTGCGCCATCTACTACGCATATAAAGGCACGGCCCGATTTCTTACGCTTGTATGTGAACAAGAGACCCGTAGTGGTCTCGAAACGTCATAAATTCTTTTTCGTTGCAACTTAGGCGAGTGTTTGTTTATTCGCAAGAAACAACACATTTAAGTGCTGCATACTTTCCTACAACCGTAGGATCGCCTCATGCATTTCTCTACACAATCTATTCTGCTGAAATTCTCTGTGGCTCTGCTTACAAATTTCTCAGGATTTCTTTTTCTGCTAACCTTGCCTCGTGTGCTCACGTCGAGATGTGCGCTAAGCTAACCGTGCCCCTGTGTTTTACGTCGGTGTCTGCATCGTTCTCCACCTGCCATTCGGCGACAGGCTTGCCAAACGTTTTTACGGCCCCAACTTGAATATTCGTCATCAATCTGGTCTCCTCATCAAAAGTGCCCTATAGCTATACTGAAATCCATCAAAAAACCGCGATGCCCGCTTTATAGCTTCTAATTACATGCCCCATTGTAGCACTACCAAAAAATAAATGCGACAATTCTCTTACTAACTTGCATTCCCGCCACTGTGCTCAACTTCTGTCTTTTTCATAAACACTACCATAACTCGTGGTACAGCTTGCTATCGCTCAAATTTCGTTCACGCATATCTGGTCGATTTCATAATTATCTCAGTCTACAGCGTCTTTCTGGCCGCACACATCCATTAAATAATTCTGCCCTGCCGCGTGCCATCGCTTTATGGAGAGAGAGAGAGAAAACATTTATGGAATAACCGCCCAGATGATAATAATTCGCAAACATTATGTCACATTTCGCGAACAATTGCAATTTCGTATGTTTTCTTGACATTGCGTGACGTTTTTCTTTATGTGTTTTCCAGTGTTTCATTTTCCTTCCTTTGTACTGTCTTATTACGCCTTTCCTTTTCTCTATTTTCATTTTCTGAATCTCCCCCCCCCCTGCCCCCTACTTACTGTTCCTCGAGCCTGTTGGGTAATATTAATAAATAAATGAATAATGGTTGTGCAAACTGTGAGCGAAAGTTTGCCATGATGCAAGTAAACGACGTGTCCTCTAGGGCATTCCCTGATCAGTTGTGCCGATCTCCAGCCCCTATCCGGAAAACTAGGAGTAGCAACCGATGGAGTGTGGTTGCTGTACGTCAAAATGCTGAACAATAATGCTGAATAGTTACTGTACAACAAAATGTGTTCTGCCTCTTTCGAGAGCCCTGATATGAGCTTACACCGTATAACTAGGATTGTTCGTTTTCGGGTTTTATATTTTTTCAAATTCGGGGGGTAAAAATCGGGCGGTATTTTTCAAACTGATATTCGGGGAAAAATCGGTTTTTTTGCGAAACCATTCCTTACTTCGGGTTTTTTCGGGTTAAATATACGGTTGTACTTATCAGAACTTACACTGAGCTTATCAAAACGTATCACGGGCTTTTTAAGTATAACACGTTAAATTTGGTGTTTCAAGCTGGTAATTGGGACAGACACCAGAGTATTATAGCAAATACAGTATACTACCCGAAATTTTGTGTTTGTTTGAAAATTAATCAGTGGTGTTTGAAAATGAATGAATCAGTAAACATTGACTCTTAGAAATTATACATTTTATTCTCGAAAATCTGGTCATCGATTTTTTACACGTCCTTGTTGACATACATTATCATCTGCATGCGCAACATGTCAGTCTCCATTCGAGATCTGTCCGGTCGTTGAACATATCTCAGCTGGGAGAAAGTTCTCTCCACATCACAGCTACCATTAGCTAGGCACAACAATGTCAGTGCAGCTTTTGCAAGCCTTGGGTAGCGAGAAGTAGAGTCATGCCAATACTCGATTAGTTCGACAGCTGGGTTTGTGGGGCTCGCTTCCAGCAAATACTGGTTGAACTCGTCATTAAGGGAATCTACATTGTCGGTTACGGACATGAACAGAGGTCGGTAGTCCTCAAATGACTGCCCCAGCAGACGCTTCTGAAACGGATCAAGGACGGCTCCCAACTTCCACAAAGTTAGCTGGTTTTCCTCTTTTTCTGAGACGTTCCGTCCAAGAGTGCAGCGCCATTTTGTGGCGAGTTTCGTGCAGAACTCTTCAGAACATGTTTTTACTAAATTAGCGCTGCGCTTGGGTAACATAGACAAAACAGCTTTGGCCTGATCGCTTTTACCGATCATCGCCGAAAGCTCCCCGACAATCTGCTGCAGCTTCACGTTTACCAGGTGATCAAAGCTGGGCATCAAAAGCTTCCCACTTTCAAGCGTTTTCTGGGCTTCCAAAAGTGGGCCGAGTGCATCTCTCATCAAGATTGCCTTCGCATAAACAACTTCTTTTTCAGAAAGTATCCCTCGAATAGCTTCCGCTTTGCTGCTATCATGCGAGCTTTCAGCAAGTTCTGTTAACGAGCTCCACATTTCTACGACTACCACAAGTGCCTTGTAGAAGCTTTGCCATCGATTCGGGACAACAGAAGGTGGCTTCTTAATGTCAGGTCCAAAGAGGCCATTAGAAGAACAAATTTCAGTGTACTTTTGGTAAAGCTTGTTAGCGTGCTTAAATAACGCTCCAAACTTGATCACTACGGATCGAACATCAGACATGCATGGTAAAGAAATGGCATGGTCAACACTCACATGAATAAGGTGTGCTATATCTTTCACATGCAAGATTTGGATCCCTTCAGCCTGACAGATTTCTCGAACCATCTTTCGCATGTACTCCGCTGAGTCTGTGGCTACTGCCACAACGTCTTTCCACGTCTTGCCAACCGTCAGGAGTGCCTTGCTAACTGCGCTGGCCACCGTGTAACTGTTCGATGCATTTACCCTGTCGACGTCGACCAGAACAACGTGCTTCTTCACGTTTTTCTGGCTATAGTAGCACAGGAGAGTGTTGATGGTAGGCACACCAGTGATGTCTGGGGATTCATCGACGATGACGCTCACTTTCACATCTCGCATATCATCGCGGATTTTCTCCATGTCCTTGTCAAAAGCTTCTTTCAGGTATTTCAGCCGAAGTCTTTGTCCTGTTGGCATGGTCTTCGCGGCCTTGCAGTATTTGCGTGCGAAGTCTCCCAGCGGTCCGTCCGCCCGGTGCATGCTTATTCCGCTGTACGCTAGGGCACGAACAAAGTCATGGATAACGCCGTCCGCTTCAGTTTCTTTCGCACGCTGTCTACAGGACATATCAAAAAGCGTATGCTGAGACGTTCCCGCAGTCTCAGCTTCCTTGGAAGCCGTCTTGAACTTCTTATGACGAGATGACATTAGATGCTCACGAATTCGGTCGTAGGGCTTCTTCGCTGGATCGGTGACCATCTCGGTGTTGCAATATTTGCACACTAAAGTGCGGGTGCCTTCACTGTCTTTCGTTGCGATCTGGAGATCTTCATGTTCTTTACACCAGTCATCCAGTGTCTTTCGTTTTCTTCCCATCTCCACGCTGAAGTTTCCGGTGCCGCCTTATGTCCGCGACGGTGGCTTTGCGCTCACAAGACGCGCCTGGTAATGCTAAGTGAGGATGGCGATATGCGTCTCGTGTCGCGCGAGAGAGTGAGGGGCGTTCGCGCGGGGTTGGACGCTGGGGGAGGGTATGGCTGGCTTCTTCGTCGCTCAATCTCTCCCCCACCGACTGGTCACCCGTCCCTTCCGCGTGAAATTCTTGGAAGCAGGTGCACATACCCGAGACTAATCTGCAGTGGGCAAAGGGGCAGATTTCTTTGCTTTTCTTTCACCCTAAATTTGTTCACAATGTACTCGAAGCGTGGCCGGCCTCAAACGTGTTTCCCACTTTCTTCTGCAAGCATTTTTTTAGGGGGGGGGGGGGGTGCATGTACGCTCTCACGCATGTGCGTGCAGAGGAGAGAGGGGATGTAAAGATTAGAGAGGAGAAAGGGGTGACAAAGGAGACAGGTAGTGGTGAGAAGAGAAGGGGAAGAGCATCAACACGAGTTAGCAGCAACTCACGATTGTGCAGATCGCTACAGGGAGGTTTATTCGGGGAGAAATCGGGTTTAACCCGATTCTCCTGAAACTTGTTCGGGGTGCAAGAATCGGGTAAAATCGGGTTTTACCCGAAAACGAACAACCCTACGTATAACCTGCGGACATCGAAAGCGTCATCGAGGACGACTAGCAGCTGCTGCTCGACCGTTAGGTTTGCGTAGCAAGAGGCTGAGCTGAGCTGTATGACAGGGAAGCCACGGCAATTCTGATCAACTACAGCAATAGATACAAATACGTCAGCAGAGGCGCAACGACGGCTCAGATAGACGATATTGTGGAAGCGAGCAGTGCTTTCGTTCTCACCAATTCTACCGCGCCTGTTCCGACGACCCCAGTTTCTCAACCGGTCTTCGACGTCGATCGGAATCTCCTCAGGCACAAGCAACGGCAGCAAATGTCACTGCTCAAAAAAGCAAGAACTCCTGCTCGTCGTCAACAGTCCACCAAAGCCCTGTTGAAACATCGCATCTTAACAGAAAGAAATGCCCGACTACTCCGGCAGAGCTCGTGCCGAGTTTCGAAGCGAGGACACGAGGCCGTAAAACAAAAAGTCGACAAAATGCTGCGCGATGACCGCACCCGGCCGTCCAATGGTCCGCGGTCATATAGATTGGTTTTACCGAAGAAGGGCGGAACCCTGCGTTTCTGCAGCGATTATCGTCGCCTGAACAAAATCACGAAGGACGTGCATTCTCTCCCACGCATGCACGACTGTCTGCGTCGGCTTCTCAGCATGAGGTTTTTTTTAGTCGATGGAGCACAAGACAGCCTACTGACAAATCGAAGTCGACGAGAGAAACCGTGAAAGGCCTTTATAACGCAACAGGGCCTATTGAAGTTAAAAATGATGTCATTCGGTCTTTACTCGGCACCTGCGAATTTTCAACGTTTCACCGATGCAGGCTTGAAGTGGCAGAACTGCCTCGTCTACTTGGACGATATCATGTTTGCGTCAAACTTCAACGAACACCTCCGCCGTATTGAAGTTGTACTTAAAAGAATCACGATTTTCGGATTTATCTCGAAATCTGGAAAGCGCTCTTTCAGGTGTGAGGAACTCTTGTATTTCGGCCGCATTATCAGCAAGTCTCGAGTTCGAGCACATCAACAGAAGACCACCACTGTCTCTGCCTTCCTGTAATCTACAAGGCCCTACGCCAATTTCTGAGATTGTACGCCTACTACAGCCGCTTTCTAAAGGGCTTTTGACGAACGTGGATCACCTTCTGCTGACTAACCTCACGAAGGCAGGCGTTGCTTTCAAGTGGGAAACCTCACAAGTCTCACCCTCCTAGGAACTGAAACAATGCTGCAGCAGCCACCGATACGTGCGCACTCTGATGAAAAAGCCGAGACCGGAGTGCACGTCGACAAAAGTAGAATAGCACTACGCGCAGTGCATGCACGGCGAATAGACGGACAAGAAAGAGCTATCAGTTGTGCTAGCCGGTGGCCGGCTAGCATAACTGATAGCTCCTTCTTTTCCGTCAGTTCAGGCGGAAACAAATTATTCTAAAACAGAAAGGGAGCATCTTGCCAGCATCTGGGTTACACCAAAGTGTCGCCTATACTTGCACGGAAGCCCTCTGAACGTTGCGAGCGACCACCACGCCTTGTGTTGGGTAGCTAACTTGAAGGACCGTTCAAGTCGCCACGAACGTTGGAGCCTGAGACATGAAGAATTCAACACGCCCATCGCCTGGAAGTCCGCACGAAAGTACTCAGGCGCCGACTAGTTGTCCAGCGCCTCCATCGACCCGCCGCCACACGACGGCCTGGAAGATGACATTTTCTTGGAGGCTCTAAATGCCGACAATTTCGCCAAACGACAGCGAGCCGACTGAGAACTTAGGTGTCTTATGGACTGCCGGGAGGACATGACAGACGTTGATCCGAAGGTACTCAGGTGAAGACTGGCTTCATGTTTTTTTTTTCTTGTTTTTTTTTTTCGTGGGGAGGGGCGACGACGACGCTTTCTGAACTTCTCGCCGTTCCGAGCTACTATTTCCTCGTCGTGCAGTCAGAGTTGTGTTCAGAAGTTCTGGGAGCTTCGCATGACAACCCGACGCCCCGCCGCGGTGGTCTAGTGGTTATGGCACTCGGCGGCTGCATTTCGATGGAGGCGAAATGTTGAGGCGCATGTGCTGTGCAATGTCAGTGCACGTGAGCGAACCCCAGCTGATCGAAATTTTCTTAGCCGTCCACTACGGCATCTCTCATAATCATATCGTGGTTTTGGGACGTTAAACCGTAAACATCAGTCAATGACAACCCGACGGCTGGACACCTCGGTTTTCCCGGACGCTAGTGAGAATACAAAAAAAAAAAGGTACTATTGAAGCACCTTGCCGCCAACGTCGCCCGTTGGGTAAGTTCATGCCGTTGCGTAAGTCACCGCTGTCTAGCCCTCTCATGCATACAGGTCTCATCTGATGACGAATACTTATTCTACTACAAGGTCATCCAGTTTCATGCAGCTAATTATAGCCACATGTTGTCCTCAAACAACGACACGCCACTATTTCTAATTTGTTTCGCAAATGGCGGTAGGAGTCCACGTTTTTTTAAACGCCATGTAACGATTAGTAGGCTAGTTTGAGGCTACTGAACGTTCCTAAACAAAAATAACTGCTAGACAGGGTATGGTGCTTCTCTACTCTAAAAAATATGTACGCAAAGGAGAACTCCTGAATAATGTCAGCTTGTTCCGTCGTTTTTCCTCCGCTGTGGTCTGTGTAGAAGGAAAAGGATAGGTGTCCTCAAGTGGGAGCATTATGCATGGAAAGTGTAGCTTCGTCTGCAGCGCCATTAAAAAAACATACATGTAGAAAGCCAAGCCAGCGCTGAAAGCGCTGCATTTTCCGTGCCTTATGTGTGCGATTGATTATGCTTTGCAAGGGTTCTTCGATGTGTACAAGTCGATCCCTTACGTAGACTGTGAGGAAAATGGTACAAACAAGGCGCGCATAACTCAACTGCTCGAACAGACGATTGGCCGCTTATAGCTCGTACGTCTACGTGTTCGCACCGCTGCAAGTAACAAGCTTCCGATGCAGCTTCCAGCCATTGCCAGGAAGTGAAGGAAAGACGAAGCAAGCCTGAGCATTCTGATGGAGCGGGGAGAGGAGCGTCTGCAGCAACGGCTCAGCGACGTCACACCCCACGTGACTGCGCGCGCTCCGCCTCCTCACCGCGATTTGCGCGGGCGCACCGCTCTCCGCGGCGTGACGTCACGGCGCGCTGTGCAGCTGGCGCCTCCGCGCCGTGGCTGCGCGCGCCGTGACGTCTCTCGAGTTTCCGACCACGATCAACGGTAGCTTCATAGACTTGGCGTTCAGTAGGAACTGTACGGTCCGCGCCGTCTTGCCGGATCCACTCACCGTACATTTCTCGAATCACAAAGCGCTGGTACTAACCGTGAGCTACAACGATAACACCAATAGGTGGTGATCTGTAGTGACGTGTGTAGAGTGTGTGTGTGTGTGACGTGCTCGGCGATGTGTGCATTTATGCATCTACGAAATTGCGAGGTGTAAATAAATAATACTTCGTGTATAAATGTGTGTGTGTGTACAATGCATCATGACAACACTTTAAATTCATTAATTACACTTTAATCATAACTTTACTCCCCCTCATAGCATCACCCCGTGCATTCGCACTTAACCATGTTCACCCTCGGGGAAATGCTTTCTTTTTTTTTTTTTGTTTTTTTTTTTCGTGGGGAGGGGCGACGACGACGCTTTCTGAACTTCTCGCCGTTCCGAGCTACTACTTCCTCGTCGTGCAGTCAGAGTTGTGTTCAGAAGTTCTGGGAGCTTCGCATGACAACCCGACGCCCCGCCGCGGTGGTCTAGTGGTTATGGCACTCGGCGGCTGCATTTCGATGGAGGCGAAATGTTGAGGCGCATGTGCTGTGCAATGTCAGTGCACGTGAGCGAACCCCAGCTGATCGAAATTTTCTTAGCCGTCCACTACGGCATCTCTCATAATCATATCGTGGTTTTGGGACGTTAAACCGTAAACATCAGTCAATGACAACCCGACGGCTGGACACCTCGGTTTTCCCGGACGCTAGTGAGAATACAAAAAAAAAGGTACTATTGAAACACCTTGCCGCCAACGTCGCCCGTTGGGTAAGTTCATGCCGTTGCGTAAGTCACCGCTGTCTAGCCCTCTCATGCATACAGGTCTCATCTGATGACGAATACTTATTCTACTACAAGGTCATCCAGTTTCATGCAGCTAATTATAGCCACATGTTGTCCTCAAACAACGACACGCCACTATTTCTAATTTGTTTCGCAAATGGCGGTAGGAGTCCACGTTTTTTTAAACGCCATGTAACGATTAGTAGGCTAGTTTGAGGCTACTGAACGTTCCTAAACAAAAATAACTGCTAGACAGGGTATGGTGCTTCTCTACTCTAAAAAATATGTACGCAAAGGAGAACTCCTGAATAATGTCAGCTTGTTCCGTCGTTTTTCCTCCGCTGTGGTCTGTGTAGAAGGAAAAGGATAGGTGTCCTCAAGTGGGAGCATTATGCATGGAAAGTGTAGCTTCGTCTGCAGCGCCATTAAAAAAAACATACATGTAGAAAGCCAAGCCAGCGCTGAAAGCGCTGCATTTTCCGTGCCTTATGTGTGCGATTGATTATGCTTTTGCAAGGGTTCTTCGATGTGTACAAGTCGATCCCTTACGTAGACTGTGAGGAAAATGGTACAAACAAGGCGCGCATAACTCAACTGCTCGAACAGACGATTGGCCGCTTATAGCTCGTACGTCTACGTGTTCGCACCGCTGCAAGTAACAAGCTTCCGATGCAGCTTCCAGCCATTGCCAGGAAGTGAAGGAAAGACGAAGCAAGCCTGAGCATTCTGATACATTTTTCTGTGCCGAGGTAAGCTCACACATTTGCCTGTTGCGCCGCTGACGTGCTAGGGGATAGTTGTAGGAGAGATCGGAGATCGTTGTTTGCGAACGCGGGCGGTTTTGTTCGCTTTTCAGGGCAAGCGACTGGCCGCGGTCATGCTCACCTCGTAAGCAGCGGGGCGGAGCCGCGTTCTTGCACTACCAAGTTTTCTCTACACGTCATGCGTCTACGCCCATAAAAAAAGTTGTTCGTTTTCATAAAGCACTCTTATTCATTTGAAGAAGAAAAGCATTTCGTTTTGCAATATACTTTCGAAAACAAGACAAGCTCGTCAGTTATTGGGATGTTCACCGCTTGTCCATTAGCTGCTCTCGCCCT
>JABSTT010000058.1:0-40001 GCA_013339685.2 Hyalomma asiaticum | reverse complement strand
TGAGTGACTTCTGGAATTTCGGAGGCAATGCCAGAACGCGTTATGATGTGTGTATAAAAGCCGACGCATTTCGCCGCTTGTCAATTTTTCCGTCGGTCGACGACTGTTCACGCCGTTCTTGCTTTGCAGTGGGATTGGCTTTGTTTTGTTCGGCGCAGGTTCGCCCAATAAACAGTTCGACGACATAGTCTTGAGTTCTGCTGCTTCCAAATCGCCACGACCCACGCGTCAATAATAACCACAGGGTACAGCATTTCTACTCCCATCGTCAACGAAGCCTTAATTAGTGACTTCATTAAATTTGTAGCTTGTTTGGCGTCAAGAATCTGCATATTATCTGTAGTAACATTTACTAGAAGGTTGACTCATCGAAGTGCTTCATTTTCCAGCCACTCGCCAGCTACACCGCAAGAAGTTCTATCGACGCGTTTATTGGTCAAACTGTGATTATGAACATTCCAAAGCAAAGGCGTGTGATTATGAACATTCCAAAGTAAAGGCCACTCTGCTACGTATGCGGCTAACGCCAAGAGACCTTCGAGAACATGGTGACTTGCCTTCTGTATATATACGTGCTAAATAAGGTCCGTACACTGTTTTTTCGGTGTTTAAGAACCAAGCAGATATGTGTATACTAATGGCTGCAGTGATTATTGCTGCTTTCGAGACTTCGAAAGCGAGAGACGCTATATGGAACAATTCAAAAGTTCTGGCTCAATACCAAAACGTATCTCTGGTAAGTACTTGAGCTTGGCCAAAAATATCGGTGTTAGCACAATCTAAGCGCTAGCCCATGCCGTCACATTATTACAAATAAATCGGGCTGTCAATTTAAAAATCGAACTAAAAATATATGCGTGGCGAATACCCATCAATAATAAGTATGCTGTACGCGTATGGTCGCCTCGGACGATAAGTCAGCTTTGTCACAGAAACGAACGCTGTGTTGGGAATAGCAAGGACAATTTTTTACGCATTGAGGTGAACCGTTTAATGCAGCGAAGTCGCCCATGTGAAAATAGAAAAGAGGAACAACCGTTTTTGTAATGTTTTGTACACGAAATACTCTTTGTTTGATAAAAGCAGAATAACGTATAATATCTTAGGCGTAAAAATTATTTGCGTCTAAACTAGGTGAAGACTATCATAACGCAGGAAATGTGATCATGTAATGACCTCCCTTTAAAAGGGGAAGAAAGTATAAAGTCGATAATTCTGACGCACAAATTATTCTAGGAAAATTTTATTGTCGCCACTTTTATCCCCCCCATGTTTATTACTAAAACTAAAGCCGAACCAGACCGTGCAAAATCGCCAACGTGGTATACGAAGCGCGTTATCTTGATGGTATGCTGCAGAAGTGAGGGAATTAAAGTGCTTAGTGGGAGAGTTTATAAACAAGCCAAATGAGCACCTTTCAGCACTAGTTACAGCAGGGAATTAAATTATGTCTCCATAGTAAAACGGACAAGGTCACTGAGACATCGCTGATATCGCAGTACGAATGCCATTCTAACACCAACGCAAGACACTCACGTCGAAGGCTAGGTATTGCGTACCGTACTGCACACGGCTCCAAAGTGGACATCCGGAGTCACGTCAGGCGCACGATAGCCGTCCCCCTTATTGAACTACTGCGCACTGTAGGTCATAAACATAAAAAAAGCAGAACAATGGACTTACAAAAGGAATTTCGGAGTACTCAATACTGAGTATTCGTAGACGCGTTTAGATGCAAGCACAGGCGCAGCTTAACAGCTATTGTAGCTGTTTACGAAAAGCACTGAAAACATGAGTTAGGAGAAGCACAGCACAACACATCGACTCTGTAATAGCGCTCCTAGCACACGCCGAAGCTGATGAATAGTCAGTGACTGTCAGGCGGCCGCAAGAAATTTCGCTAAAGGCCGAATCTCCCCGGAAGCACTACGAATCTCGATGCCAGATGAATGTTAATAAAGGGTTATTTCTTTCGTATTGACGCCCACTCACACCTCAACCTTAGCAGCACACAGCAACAAAAAGTGAACAGCGTCCGCTACGTCGAGCAAAGCCAAATCATAAAGAAGCTGGCCGATAGTCTACTGAAACGGGTAATTTGACCTCTGGGTGATGTTTCCCGCCGGAACATGTCGCGTCACTTTGCGTTACTTGATGTTCGCGGAAAAATGTCACGTGACACTTGTTACGTGATTCCGACATGAATTGTCACGTGATCACTCAATCACGTGACGCTATGTGACTGGACATGTCACGTGGTATTACATGATGCCTAACAAATTATGGCTAGCTTGAGCAGCTTCGCTGTTAAAAGTGGTGCGACAGAATTTTTACGACTAGATTAAGCAGATTCTCTGCTAATAATCAGACGACGAAAGATGTGGCTCGAGGGCTTACCGACCGCGTTGCAGCACAGCAACGCGGTCAGTAAGCAATATACAGTGCTGCTTCTAAGAATCCTTCATTATATATCTGGTTGATTTTCCTAACAGATTACAATAAGTGCTGTGTTCCATGAACACTGCTCAGTTATCATATATGTAGACTCATAAACACGAAGCAGTTTCTAAAGAGGTTGAAACATAAAAGCTAATGACGGACTGAACCAAAAGTAAAGGAAGCAATGCTATGATTCAACACGCGCTTTCCAGAAATTTTGTAACGTATATGGATCTATTTTTCTTGCGTACACAGGCTTGCCAGAAAAGCTGGCAAGCCTGTACACGAAAAAAAAAGCTCATCTATAGGTCTGTACACGTAATTACCAATGACTGCGAGCATACCGGAATCTTGGAAGAATGCGGAAATCATCCTGATGCATAAGAGAAGTGACACGAAGGACTTGAAAAATTACAGGCTGATTAGCTTACTGTCAGACGTCGACAAGGTACTTACCAAGGTTCTCGCTAATAGAATTCGCGTCACTTCAGCTTTCAGTTATTTTACTGAACAAGCAGGGTTTCGTAAAGGCTGCTTAACAAGACCGTATTCACACTATCAATCAGGTGGTCGAGATATGCGCGGAGTATACTTAACCAACCCTTATATATAAATTTCACAGATTACGAGAAAGCATTTGACTTGGTCTAAACCTAAGCAGTCATGCAGGCATTGCGAAGTGAGGGCGTACACAAGCATTACGTAAGCATACTGGAACATATCTACACCGGCTACATAGCCACCATAGTCATCCGTAAGGAGACCTGTAAGGAAGGGCATTAGACAATTAGACACAATCACTGCAATATTATTCACAGCACGTTTAAGAGAAGTATTGAGAACATTTGATTTGGAACAGGTGAATGTCAGGGTTAATGATGAATACCTCAGTTGCCTCAGATTTGCTGAAGACATTGCATTCATAAGTAACTCGGGATGCGAATTGCAAAGCAATGTTACTGATAAAGACAAACTATAACTGTGTGACTGGAAATTAATATGGAGAAAACTAGAGTGGTGTCCATTAGCGTTGGACGAGCACAGAGGTGGAGATAGGTGGCGAGGCGTTGTAAATTGTCAGCGACTTTGTCGACTTAACCCAGGTAGTGACTCCTGATCCGAACCTTGAGGTTGATGTAATGAGGAGGATTAGAATGTGGTCGAGTACATTCAGCAGGCATTCTCAGCTAATGAATAGCACCTTACCATCGTCCCTCAAAAGGAAAGTGTAGAGCAGCTGCATCTTACCGGTACTTAACCACGGGGCCGAAACTTGGAGCCTCACTAAAAGGTTTCAGCTTAAATTGAAGTCGACGCAGCGAACAGAAAATGATAGGTGTAACGTTAAGGGCAAGAAGACAGCAGAATTGTTCAGGAAACAAACGCATGTTAACGACATATTCGTAGAAATTAAGAACTGGACGTGGTGGCGCATCTAATGCGAAGGCAAGACAACTGTTGGTCATTAAGGGTACAAGAGTGTATCGCTAGAGAAGGCAAGCGTGGCAGGGGGCGGTAAGAAAGTGGGCAGATGTGATCAGGAAGTTTGCGCGGCAGGCGTGGCTGTAGTTACCATAGCACCGGGATAATTATGGCTCTCCCATAATGACCACCCATATTGCAAGAGAGGACCAGCCCTCTCCCATACTAATTTATGGTGGCCTTTGTAGTGCTGTTGGCGCCCACAGACTGATCATGAGATAGGGGAGGGGACGTAGTCATACTCATATTTATTTATTTTATTTATTTTTACATACTGCAGCCCAATTTGGGCTATCGCAGGAGTGGGTTTTTTATACATCAGCACACACAAGAATACAATTCTTAACAACAAACAAAAATAGCACTCTTAATAAACAAATTCCAAATCAATACATTCATGCAAAAAATTACAACTCAAACAAATCGCGAATCAATACATTCATGCAAGAAATCTTCGAAAGGCAATGATTTAGTTTAACCAGGCAATAAATTCCATTTTTCTATAGTGTGCGGGAAAAAGCTGAATTTAAATAGGTTAGAACGGGGATGGAAAGGTGTCAGGTTGAGCTTGTGGCTATTCCTTGTGGGTTTCAGTTTATCAGGAGACAGATATTCGTTAGTTAATGCGTAGCGTGGGGTATTAACAAGAATATGCAGCAACTTTAGGCATTCGAGATCGCGTCGCTCGGACAAGGTTTGCAGAGTGAGTGATTCTTTATTGTTGTAGAAAGGTGGAAAGGGGGAGGGGAGTGCACGATAACTGTCTCTCCGGAGAGGACACCTCAACCGGTACACTCAAGGGGAAGGGGGTATGAAAGAATGGGAAGGAAGGAGTTCGAAGCACACGCGCGCGCACGCACGCACGCACACACACACACACACACACACACACACACACACACACACCACACACACACACACACACACGCACGCACGCACACACACACACACACACACACACACACACACACACACACACACACACAGACAGAAGTCCCACCGAGTCAAAGTCAGTAGGGGGCGAGCTGTCGAGCGGGGTTAAAACCGCCCGGTCAGCCCGGAGTCCTCGATGAAGGTTAGGACTGCGGCGAGAGCGGAGCGTCGACGTTCAGAGGATCCGGAAGGGAACAGCACGTCTTGCTCCGTGGCACAGGGCAGCCCGAGTTGGCAGACCTAGCGTAGCAAGTTGAGAGGAGGGTGAGAAATTCCAGTCGTAACGGCGGAAAATGAAACGGATGGCTTTCTTCTGAACGGATTATAGTGTGCTGATGTCCGATTTTTTATGAGGGTTCCGTACGGGGCAGGCATATTCGAGGATGGGACGGATGAGCGATTTATACGTTAGCAACTTTGTTTCGCGTGGAGCATCTTTTAATGTACGATTTAGGTAGCCCAGTTTCTTTAAAGCTTTATTGCAAGTGTATTCGATGTGTTTATACCAAGACATATTGGGTGTGAAGATGAGGCCTAGGTACTTATATTCGGACACACGTGATAGAGAGTAGCCATTGAAAGAGTAATCAAACGACGAAACGGAGCTGCGTTTACAGAAGGAAAGAGCTACTGTTTTAGTAAAGTTTATGTTCATTTGCCATGTGTCACACCATCTGCAAATTGTGCGAAACAATCATTAAGTAAATTGAGGTCATCATTGGTATTAATTACATTATATAAGACACAAAGGCGGATTTTCGCAGACACATAATTGGGTAAATCATTTATGTACAATAAGAACAAAAGTGGTCCCAGGACCGAACCCTAGGGGACTCCGGATGATACATTCACAACAGACGAGTTTGAAGAATTAAAAGAAACAAACTGAGAATGGTTGTTTAAAAAGCTAGCAATCCAGTCAACTAAGGAATAATTGTTAAGAACAGCGTGAAGTTTGTGCAGAAGTTTAGAATGTGTAACGGTGTCGAATGCTTTTGAAAAGTCAATGAAAATTGCATCAATTTGGTAACCAGAGTCTAGAGCATGCGAAATGTCGTGAGAAAATTCAACAAGCTGGGTTGTTGTACTAAAACGTTGGCGAAAAACATGCTGGGCATTAGTTAGGATGTTATTATTTTCAAGAAACCCCATGATATGCTTAAAGATTATGTGTTCTAAAAGTTTACATGATTGAGACGTTAATGAAATCGGGCGATAGTTTAATGGCGACTGCTTGCTGCCAGATTTATGCATAGGAAGAATTTTCGCTAACTTCCAAGCTGAAGGAACAGTTGAGGTGCATAAGGACTTTTGAAAAATTACGGTCAAGTAGCGGCTGGTCCACTCACAATATCTACCAAGAAAAATATTAGGAATGCCATCAGGACCAAGAGATTTCTTATTTCCCAAGTGCAAAATTAAGTTCATAACACCGTCGAGAGATACGGAAATGTCACTGACTGACTTATTTGAACCATGGTGAAAGCTAGGGATATCTAAGTTGTCAGTTGTGAATACCGATTGGAAGTATTCATTGAACGCGTTGGAAATGGTTGAGGGGTCACTACAGGGAACGTTATTTATAACAACTGTATTTGTGGCGAACGATAGCGCACGATTTCCTACTCACACCATTAACCTAATATCCCGGAACCATGACGAAACGTTCCTGCATATCAGAATCTGAATCATAATTTATTGGTATGAATACAGGAACATTACATGCGTTTTGTATAGAAAAGGAGGTCCAAAAGTCGAAGAATGTTTCGGGACCTCCTGTTCATGGCAGAATATTGTAATACGCGACATCTGAAGCAGCAGTAGCACTCTAAAACTATGGATGAAGCCTAACACGATTACAGCAGAACAGTACTAAAGAAAAGGAAAACACAGAGTGAAACTATGAAGATAGATAGATAGATAGATAGATAGATAGATAGATAGATAGATAGATAGATAGATAGATAGATAGATAGATAGATAGATAGATAGATAATAGATAGATAGATAGATAGATAGATCCGGTCAAATTTACTTCCGTTCACAAGGACATGCTTTGCGTTTAAAAGCATGCAATTTTGAGTCGCTGATGTCATTATAGATTTACGGTTTATGCTTATCATTTTGTTCTTGACTATATTGCAGATCGTTAACAGACCAAGCAACGTTACGTACTACCAACTTAATTCTACAGTACTAATACCAGCTGCACTCAGTAATGACAACAGTAAAATTGTAAACACCACCTGCTGGAGCGTACGAATTCGACCGCGGGAAACTAGCAGAAAGCAATGGTGCCGGAAATTTCACTTTTGGGATGCAGTGGAAGTGTGAGTAGTTCCACCATACGAAACTACTGCGCCCTCTGTGGTGTTGAAGCAGTTGACGTGATTGAAGAAAATAAGCAGCCTTGCCAGGACCAAGAAGTTTCAGAACTCGCCATTATCATTATGCATAATCGAGTGGAACTCCCTTCCACCTAATATCGCCGAAATAACAGATGCTTCCATATTTCATTCGATGCTGCAGGGCTATTTGCATAGCGAGTAACATTGCCAACCTGGGTATAATTGTTCTCGTTTCACTTACGTGTTTTTTGCTCCTCTGTCGCAATAATATATCCAATGTATCTGAAGTAATTTTCAGAAGTGTTCTCATCATTATTTCAAAAAAAAAAGAAAGCTTTGTACTCATCAATATGTATATGACTGATGTTGTTGACTGGATGCTGTGATTCTATTTTTCGCCGTTTCCTTTTTCTTGTTTTCTTTTGGTACTTTGTTTTCAATTTTTGTTGTTTCAAATGTATGTATTGACTTCAATCCCCCCCTATGTAATGCCCAATTGGGCCTTTAGGGTATTGAAATAAATAAATAAATAAATAAATAAATAAATAAATAAATGGAGAAAGCTTTTGCGGGACACTTGTCGCGAAGTTTCTCGCACAAGTCTCTTTGAAACAGTCCACCAATGGCATTTATACGACCACGTGGTTGTGACTGGGCCTAAAGCAAAAAAAAAATATTTTCAACTTGTGATACACCAGTAGTGCATATTACAGGTTCAGTGAATCTGGCACACATTAATTATGGCCTTTAGGGTAAACTCCTAGTCAGACCACTCGAGAGTTAAATGATAGCGAAGAGCATGGTCGTGCCTCACGCAGAATTTAATCACAAAATCCAATACGTCGATTTTCAGCATGTGTCAAGCTTCATTTCAGCAAAATCTTTCATCGTCACATGCATCCTGAATTTCACTCACAGTCTGTGTCTTGCTAGTACTCCGATTAATTTGCGCTGGGGGATGTAAAAACGATGTAAGCATTTCTGACAGGCTGGCCAAACGTTTTTCGTCAAAGGCGCCCGATCATTGGCCGTTTTGATATAGGGAATATTGGATGACGTCCTTGAAAGAAAAAATTCCGGCAGCTACGCACTAGCGGTGCGAAGGCTTAAGGATACAATGTAGCTCGAGATGGTCCCCTTCTTTTTCCCTCCTGCATGCCTTTACTTCCATAGGGAAAGTTGAATGGCGTCCTTCGCTCTTCTTGCTTAGCCATTGGCGAATGTAACGTTCGATAGAATGTCGTTCCTATTCTCGTTATTAAAATCGACGTAGGTACTCAGCATATCCAGAGTTGTCTTGTTCAGGCGTTTGGTTAGGCCGTTATTTTCAGATTGATCGGTCATCGTCTTTCGGTAGAGTCTGCCGCTGAAGCCAAGCGCGGTCTTGAGGAGTCTAGAAGCGAAGGCAATGCATCTGTCTGTAATGATCACTGTGGGTACACCGCGCCCTAGGACGACGTTTTCACTGGGCTATGATACTGAACGCCTCTTGACCCCTTCTCTTTCATATTGACAAATAAGACTTCGACCGTTGGCCCAGTGATAAATTACCATAGCTTCAAAAAACAGGATAGAGATACGCAAATAACAATACCTAAGGCTTACTGAAATAAGAATAGAAGAGAGGCAGAAGTGAATTAACTAGAATCCAATATGGAATACCTTTAGAGAACGTATAACATATCGAGCGAAAGCGGGGACTACGCACAGATGCGGTGCTCGCCGCATATATCGCCGTAGACGTCGTCCTGCTGGTGCCCGAATGGGAGCCCTTCTTGCGCAGCTTTCCAAAGCTTATGCGTGCATGGGTAACCATAGGGGATATTCTGTAGCTTTTAGAGCGAAGCTGCCCAATGCCATTATCCTCAATTTCATGCGTCCGCGTGGCAGAAGTCATTGCTGTTGTTATGTGAGGTTCAACGTCCCAAAAACCAGCTCTGATTATGAGAGACACCGTAGTGGAGGGCTCCGGAAATTTTGACCACCTGGGGTGCTTTAACGTGCACTGTCATCGACAGCACAAGGGCCTCAACATTTCGCCTCCATCGAAATGTAGCCGCCGCGGCCAGAATTCAATCCCGCGACCCTCGGATCAGCAGCCGAGTACCATAGCCACTAGACCACCGTGGCCATGCAAGTCAATGCTGGTGGTAAGAGTGAAAGCTTCAGCAGCAAACGCCAACGCATATCGCGGCTCGCGTGACAGCTCAGTTTCACTTCACCTGTGTCTAAGGCCTAGTCATTTTTAACATCTGATCAACAAATCTAATACGTCGATTTTTGACGTGTATTTAGCTGCATTTCGCCTAAAAAAGAACAGGCAAAAGACTAAAATTATGCTCAACAGTCTAGCTCTGAAAGCGGAATTAAATTTGATAATGAACCCTTAGAATGTGGGAACCAATACGTATATCTCGGGTAGTTAGTAATAGGCACGCCCACCCATGAAAAGGAAATCCTCCGTAGAATAAGAAACGGATGAGGCACATTCGGGAGGCATTCGCAAATCGTTACTGGATACGTGGCGCTGTCACTAAAGCGAAAAGTACTTAATCACTGCATTCTCCCTCACGGTATACAAACATGGAGTTTAAACAAGAATCTAGAGAATAAATTAAAGTGCGCGCAGAGTGCAATGGAAAAAAATAAGTGTAATGCTAAAAGATAAAAAAGCGAGCGGAGCGGATCGCAGGACAGACAAGAGTAACTGGTGCTCTTATATCAATTTAAAAAAGAACTGAACCTCAGCAGGACCTGTCACGGGGAGGACAAATAACAGGTGTAGAGTAAGAGCGACAGAACGTACACCAAGAGAGAAAAAGAAGGCGACAGAGGCAGGCAAAAGTTTAGATCGATCGATGAAATTAAGCCGTTCGCGGGCATCCATAAAGTGGAACTCGCTCAGGAAAGGGTAGGAAACCTTTGGGAGGGCTTCCGTCCAGCTGTGGACATAAAATGCCTGATGGTGATAATGATGGGGGGGGGGGGGGGTGAGGCTATGTGTCTGGTTGAGTTGGAGGGGTTTACGCTCCAAAACTAAGGTATGATTATGAGAGACGCAGTAATGAGAACAACGGACAGTTCCGACCACCTGGGGCTCTTTAACGTGCACTGACATCGCACAGCACACGGGCCTCAACATTTCGCCTCCATCGAAATGCAGCCGCCGTGGGCGCGATTAGATTCCGTGATCTTCGAATCAGCAGCCAAGTACAATAGCCACTAGACCAACGAGGCGGGAGAAGAGGGTGCCTGTGATGTTGTAAGCATAGGCGGCGAGCAGGAGCTCACGACGGGTATCGCCACACCAAGGCTGTCGCCAAGAGATGCCGATGCCACGTGGACATGATGCTATGTGGATTGGACGGCGCCTAGGTTACGTTACACAGTTGAGCAAAAGGACTCTGATTACATTTTCCGTAGCTGCTAAACAGGGAGCGAAAATTTCGGAAGCCACCATATTAGCGGCCGATCAACCACCTTCACAGAGGGAAATGGCTGATGTATTTGTGCAACTTCTGCAATGTTTATATATGGCGTAGCATTCTATGCTGGTTGTGCAATTTTTATTACACCAGCTTCATATTTACAGGAGAACTTCAGCAGAAGAATTATCAACATACAAGACGCCGACCTATGAAACAGAAAATGCCATTAAATATGAGTACACGGAGGGTAAGCAAAATAATTTTGTGGAAACATCGTGTTAGATGTGTTTTTTTTTTTCCTGCTTCGATAAAGTGAAGCGCACTCTCTTACTCTGGTGGTGTATTCCGGACGTCGCCCTACATAGGAGTTCGAAGGCAGTTTCCAAAGGAGGAGGGGCACGAAACAAAGATACTGGCCGCGAGATCGAGTCAGCACCTAGCGGCCATCAGGCGAAGCTCCCAAGTGTGGATGGCCCCTTTCATTGTCTGCTGCAAGCCTGTGCGCGTTTACATATGCGTGTACGCCTTGCGTGCACCTCACATGCGTGTACCTCATAGCGTGTACCTCATTGTCGTTCTTATTCTTCCTTTCTTTTCTTCTGCACAAAGGACCGAAAATGGAGCAAAACCAAAAGGCTTGTAGCCTGACAAAGGCCTCTGCTCAAATACAGGGCGGTACGCAGGCCATAATATATAGTAGAAAAAGAAGGAAGCATTGAAAATTATGTATACAGAGTGATGTACCGTATATAATACAGAACCGTCATTAAATATACACATATATACATAATACCGCACTTGCACTATGGAAACATGTGGACAATACACTAAATCTCATTGCTCATCACTCCCAAATAAAGCAAAACAAGGACATATACACAAGGGATTAAAAAAAGCAAAAGAGAAAGAACGTATGGTTAGAGATACAAGAAAGCATATAGTCGTTTCCTGGTATTGACGCACGCTAAACAATATAGGCGAACAGGAACACATAAGAATAATTAAGAAAATTTCAGGAACCTCCTTAGAATTTCTTTGCAAATGGCACTTTCTATGTCTATGAGGCCGTTGGTTTTGTTTAACTAATCAATGCTAGCATGGATTCTTATGCAAGTATACAAAACTACTTGGCGTTGCGCCGTAGTTATTCCTGTGTTTATGAGATCACTGAGTGCGCGCGCAGAGAAATTGTTATGCTATCGCTGCGTCCCAGGTCCGGCAAAATTATTTCAGCTTACCTGCTGCTGCTTCTTTCAAGCATAGCACAATGTGCACTCAGTATCGTTAAGAACAAATGAAGTGGGGAATATTAAGGCGTAAATGCAAGGCTATAGCGATATCATCTCGCGATATGTGAATGTTATGTGACAGCACGAATGAGCTGATGCAAGTATCTGTCAACGGTAGAGCAAAATATTAATCGGAAAATGTACTTAGTGCCACATCATATTGCGTATGCCTAATTGCGTATTAATTGTGCTTAACAAGCACTTTCAACGTACATTTTAGGTACCACTACGGCAGAAAGTTCCCGCGTTCCAAGTTTATTTTTGTACTTGGGTTCCTAACTGCCCGCTAATAAGCATTTGCTCAGACCACAAGGGTCATGCATGACACGCGGTAATCAAATTGTGTAATGGGCTGTTATTACAATTTGAGATTTGGAGTAGCGTTGGTTGGTAGCATCCAACGACTAAAGGTAGGATTCATTCTTCGCTTGAAGAAGATGCGTTTTGTTTCCATGAAGGACTAACTGGAACTTCTTCGTACCACTGTCACGCAAGTAATATAGAAAGCAAATCTGCATGTGTATTAATAAAATGGTGTACTTACTCCACATAAACGAGCGCCGAACATTCTCCCAGTGCCATAGCGACGTTTCGGATACGTAGTTGACTCACTCAACAGATTAAATGTTCTGAATTTTGTGGAAGATGGCAAAATAAAACAAAATGCTGTTATATATGCATGTAAGCGGTATTGTAGAGTATCCAAGTTACTGCTTCAACTCAACGCGCACTGTCTTAGCTTTTCCCGGAGTCAATAGTAAAAGATAAGGGAGAAAGAAATACGGCACTCTTTCACTCACGTAGCAGTAAAGCAGATATCTCAGAGAGAACAGCTAAGTGTGGCCGAAGAAAAACAGTTGGCCCTGTATTTGCGCGCTTCGTTGCAAATGTCGTCGAATGACGATAGTCTTCTGTCAGCCGTACTACGCTGCGTGAGATATGGACGCCATCTGGCAGCGCCGTCGGGAATTCCCAAGTGACACGGTAGAAAAATCGTGCAGTTGCCACGAATTCTGCGAATCGGTGTTATGCAACGCTTTTAGCAAATAAATTGCTATGACAAACTCTTGAGCATCGACTCAAGTGTATAATGCCTGTGTGAAAAGTGCATGAGTGCCTGTGCTGAACGCGCACTAACAAAGAATGTCGACAGTACCGTGGCGACTGAATGGTGGCTCATAGTACAACGCAGCTTTGGCACTCACGTTAGTGACAGACTTATGCGTTATCTCAGAGAAGTGCACGTTACGATGAGTTGATGTGCCGTTCATATGCGTTATTAGAAGGAGTATTCCTACGGAACTCAGCAGAGTTCGACAACAGCACGCCGAGTAATAACAGAACAAAGTGTTAGCTTATTGCGTTGTTCTCACAGACCTTAACACCCTAGAAATGTAAATGGTGTTAAACAAATAGAGGCATCACAAATGACGCGGAGCAGGTTTATTTGATTTACGTGTGTGAGGAGCCGCTGTCCCTAGGTGGTAGCATGCCTGCTTGGAACCTCAGGTTCAATTTCTACCCCCCTATTGCTGAGTATGTTGCCTTCGGATATCAGAGCACATTGTCTGTGTCTGCGTGCTTGTTTTGCGGAAATTTCGATCACGAGCTGCTGCCAATGGCATGCCTCTGTTGTTTTGTGTGTGTTCCTGTGATATGTTAAGTGCCTATTTGAGTTGTTGCTTGTCTAACATATGCTGTGTAAGATTCAAACAGCTGTGTCGCATACCTGTATGCCATAGGCCGTGCACTGCGGGCATGAGCCACACGTGAATGCAGTGTCATAAATCTTTGCGTAAATGACAAGTATGCCATGTTAGTGGTGTAAAGATCGATCATTCGTGTTGTTCGTGGGTTTGTACCCTACTATAGAAATTTTGGTGCATGTCTAGTGAACGAGACGACCAGAAAAGCACCCAGAAGTCAGCGGATAGATAGATAGATAGATAGATAGATAGATAGATAGATAGATAGATAGATAGATAGATAGATAGATAGATAGATAGATAGATAGATAGATAGATAGATAGATAGATTCTAAATGACTGAAAACTGCCAAGAAATGTTTCGCAGTGGACAAGAACAAAGCGCTGATCAAGACGACCTTGCAGAAAGTATAGCGACTCGATTTCCGCATAGAAGCCACGTTCGATAAGCTGAGAAGCCCAATCCTCCATCATCGCTTCCAGCAAAATCGCTTCAAGCAAAGTGCATTCAAGCATTTTCCCTTGTTGGCGGGAGATGTTCATTGTTTCAAAATAGTGATCTAACCTAAACTGCTACAGAGAACCACAAGGTGGCGGCACAAGATGAAGTAGGGCCACGATAGCACTTTTTCAGGACAAGCTTTGCGCAAGAAAAGTTTCGTTCTGAACTCTGCAGTTCGAAGATAGCCAATCTACTCTCGACAAAAGTGACAGTAGGACAAAGCATAGAAGTCACACGGCGATGAAGTCAGACTATGAAGTCTATCCATGAAGTTATAAAGGCAGTGCAAAGTACGCCCGTAAGAAAGCGGCCGGAGCGACCGGCATATGCTAACACTTTATATGTCAGACACCGATGGCCATTCAACATTAACAAACTTGCGTCCCTGTACGAAGAATTCACGAACACCTGTAATATATCAAATCACCTTGGAAATAAGCACAATCTCTCTACAAAACAAGACAACGAACTCTAATGATCATTGACATAGCTTACTTTCACATTTATATAATTCACCAAAGGCCGAAGCTTTCTTCGCACATTTTATGAATAGCACTCATGATACACAGGAGTAAAGTAGGTGTGCAAAGTGTATCGGTGCCACACGTCAGCCATTAAGTTGTGCTCAATATACCACATCTTTCTATCTCAGAGGAGAAAACATTCCGTGAACTGTTTAATGGAAAGGCATCTTTCCAATGTCATTGAAGACGATGAGCATCTAAGAACATTATCCGAAATATCGACGTTTCTTCGCGTTCATTCTATATAGTGGTTTGCGTGAAGAAATATTCTGTAGCCTAATGATATTCGCAGGAGTGGTCCAGCTCAACAACAAAGAAAACATTAAATCGGCTTATTTTCTCTAATTAGCACAGATGCGTACAAGACGATAAGGTATATTGATGCGCAGCAAATTATGATAGTGTTCATATGTATTCTTCAACAGGGGCTGAAGAAGATGTCGATCCCGTAATATTTACCGACGGCATCGGCTGTGATATTTTCAGTGTTCGTCGAGAAAACAAAGGAAAAGGTATTTTCGTTAACACAATCTCATAGCAACAAACTCTTTTTAAGAATTCCTAGAGTTGTCACTAAACTAGAAGAGAAGCTCAGGGGGGATGGAGGCGTGAATCAACACGATGTAGGACAGGGAATGTCCCAGGAACCAAGTGGACTTGTCTTCGTCAGCAAGTCCTGACGAAGACAAGTCAACTTGTCGAAACGTTGGCTCCTGTGACATTCTCTGTTCTACATCGCTTTTAGCGATCTGTTCATCTATTAAGGTTACCAGTTAGATAATGGTGTGCAGGCAGAGAAATGCCTTACTAATTTTAATCCTTTACATTTCCTGTTTCAAGTTATCGAGTGAAAATTAATTGTAAACAATGTCAGACATCGGAACAACTCAGTCATAAGTTACATTGTCTTGCAAATGCAGGAATTAGTCACAGTGTTCTCCTTCCAGCGGTCGATGCAGGGCTCATGGTGCTTCCCTAATATACTTTTGGGCTCTGCTACTTAAGGACTGCGTCTTAGCTACGCGCCAATACAGTACACAGAGATGTGACCGCAGGGTCACATTGCCTGCCTCCTAGCTATCTTACATAAAGACACATCTATGTTTGTTGATTTCTCACCTCTGTCACCAATATCTCACAGGCTGCGCAACAGCCCATCAAGGCTAGGACGATTGCTTAGTTGGTGCAGTGACCATCCTGTGGTCATTGCACCTAACCCTGCCCAGCACTTCAACATCATGCACGACGCCTGGCTCATTACATAGTATACAGACTATTTCATTTTTCTTCTCCCCATTCGGGATTGTCCCCGTCTACTTCTGATTCTCCCGTTTACGAAAGAAGTTATTCATGATCCGCAGATTTTTGTGCTCATCGAACTCTACTGATAAGTCCCCTGTGTCACTCCTACAACGCACGCCATAATTCCCGACTGCCTTATCTCCGTCCTGCTTATAGCCAACATTAGTATTGAAGTCTCCCATCACAATGGTGTACTGCGTCTTTATTAGCCATTGCCGATTCCACATCATCATAGAAGCGTTCAATAGCTGGTCATCCTGGCTGGATGTAGGTACATAGCCCTGTACGACCTTAAATTGGTACATCTTATTAAGCTTAATTACAAGGCCTGCTAGGCACTCGTTAATGCTATATTATTTCTTTTTGTGGCCAGCAATGCTTTTTGTTCAGCAAAAATCGCACTCTTAGTTCTCTTTTGTGAACTAGACCACGGTAGCATAGGAAGTTCCCGATTTCCAGCACCGTAAAGGCTTCCCCGTCCTCACTGAGCCCCATAACCTACGATTTAATGCCCGCTGATCCCTCAAACAGTACCTCTAGACTCCCCTCGCTAGGTAAAGTTCTTGCATAAAACGTTGCCAGGGTCAGATTCCAATGGCGACCTCTCCGGATCCAGATATTTTTAGCACCCTCTGCAGAGTCACAGGTGAACGCCACCGTGGTCAGTTGCTTCGCAGCCGGTGGGGACTGAGGGTAGGGAGTTAGTTGGTGTATCCATGGGAATTCATAGTCATTACTGCACCAGGGTAGCCAATTCTGCTCTGGTGAGGGAGTGCCTTACCAGCTATGGTCGCCGTGATCTACCTGCACCCTAAGCCTCCTTCTGCAATTCAATGGGTTTTTTCATCTAGTGGAGAATTTGCCGGAACCGGGATTCGAACCATGGTCCTTTCGCACGTGAGCGGATGCTCTACCTTTACGCCACCGCTCCTCTCCTTACTGGTCTAATTTGGTCTAATCAATGACTAATTCACCCGAGCAAAGACACCATCGCCCCAACTGCCGAGAGGGATAGCTTAAGAAAAGCCAGCCACAAAGGACGTGATGAGCCGTCTCTACCTGGAAGTCTGGCAGCACAAGTGTAGAGAGGAAACTTGCCCGTACGATTCTGAGACAGATTATCGGTGCAACTAAGTGGTGTGCTCCTGTCAATGTGTGGGCACAGCTCACCTGGGCAACAAGACACACTGCACTAGCACGGCATACGTTGCGCGTGTACTGAAAGATCGCTGTCACTTACGTGCTTGCGCACTTTGGGAGGCGCAGTCTTGTCGCAGCAACTCACAACAGACGGTGAAAGAAGTACACGCGACAGTGCAGTGTAGGCTTCGTCGCAGACCTGTTTATTTAAAAGGCCACCGTCGCAAGCATCTGCATATATAGTGCATATTGAAACAATGTTAGGGATAATGGGAGGAAAACGCGGCCGCAAGTCCGCAGAGCTCCGTAGTCCAATGACAGTAGTTGGCTCTCGAAGTTCGGCAGAAACATGAGCTTGGTGACGCTAACGATAATTCATCTTTTCAGTTATGACCAAATATGGCGAACTCATGAGCCTTGAAGCGACATTGCCGTTCGTAAACGTGAAGGCTCAAGTTCTTCCGAATAAAAACGTAGAGGAAGAGAGAGAGAAGAGCACCAATCACATGCACAAGTACATTGTCTAGAGGCGCCCTAGAGCCCTGTCACCCTTTATTCCTTTCCCCAGCGCACGGTAGCAAACAGGAGGGGCGTTTTGTTAACCTCCCTGCCTCTCTCTCTCTCTCAAGTTTTTCAGGCAGCTGGAGAATTGCACGCAGATGAGTACCAGAACTGGACCCATTAGGTATCATCGTGACCATAACATCACGCTGGTACCTCGCAAGTTACGCGGTGAAGGCTTTCTGAGTTACAGGAGCACTAGGCAGCCATTATGTAATGAGTTCTGCAGAACTCCGTTGTGCTATCTCTGTCTTAAGTGCTGGAAAACATATCTTAAGTTATCATGAACCCGCCCAGCACTCAACCATTTCGCAAAAGAGGTTATCCTAAAAAAGCCCTCACGTACAGCTACAATACCATTGTTCTTTACCGCGAGTTTTATAAACCGTTCGTACTAACGAGCTAGAAAAGTCTGGACTATAGAAGTCGGTATGTTTCATATCATCCGGAATCAACACCGTTTGATCGCAAAATATCCTTCAAATGAAGAATATTTTCTTCTTCGAATGTTCATATATTAATGAAATTTTTATTGTTATACTGGCACAGCTTCGAAAATTCTGCGTAATCATGGATCCAAGAAAATAGGGAAATGACTAATGCAGCTTTCATTGTGCATTGGCGTGTTTTTACAGGAACTGTTACATTATTTTTTTTTTCAGGTTGCGAGCTTTGGGTAACAGATGCCTATAAGGATAATGCTCCTCCATGCTGCTCTTTCGTTATTGACCTTCTTTGCGCGGCAGAAGGAAGTTACAGCATTTACGATAGCAAGAACTGCAGCAAAGTTGTTGAAAAGTGGAAAAAGGACACTAGTGGCCAAACTGGACTCTCCTGTTTTAGAAATCTCATTTTGAAATAAGTGGAAGCACCAATTTATTTTCTTTTCTTCCCAGCTGTAGGATCAGGTAAAACATGGAAAAATTCAGTAGGAAAAGCTTCAGGAATGTGCGAGTGGTCATGAGGGAATGAAGCAACACTACATACTGCTACTGCAAAAAAAATGGCAGCATATCTTCTTCCTTCGCTAGAAATGACATTGTCTTTGAAATACGATAGTCTTCTGCCGCCCCTGAAACGCAACGTCCCCTCTTCTCCCACCTCCCACTCCACACGTTCCTCCGCTAAAGGATGTAATGGAAGTTTTGCTGAATTCAATTAAATTTCGCTCTTCTCTCGCACCATCTGTTCGGCTGCTCCGGCGGAGTGCGCGGTGCTGCCGAACCGACACTGCGCTTTGTTTCTCAAAAGGGAGGTCATTTTTATGAGAGGAAGTCAGGGTGATGAGTGCATCATAACTGCCTCTCCGCGGAAGCGAGCACGCACGAAAGCCAGCGGCCGAGAGAGGAATGGAAAAATGGCTACTTCGCCTTTTCCGGCTCGCTTCTCTTCGACACCATTTCTACCGCGTTCATTTGTTATTTACTAACGTAAAAACCAGTCCGAAGATAAACGCTGCGTATCACGGCTATGTACACATCCATTGCCTATGTCTGTGGTTTCGTTTGCGCTGTATCATGTTGAAGGTTATGGCCCCGTCAGCCAGGCCTAGTTTCGTGGTTCTTCTTCACGGGCCGTTTGAATAGGTCGATTGGTTGAATCGTGTGACAGACAGACAGACAGACAGACAGACATGCATCCGGACGTACAGACAGACTAAGTTTTTCAGCTTTTAGGTAGCCCAAGCAATACTATCGTCTTTTAAAAAATGTAGGCGTCGGTATTTTCCCTTAAGCGTCGCTTTGGTTCCATCCTGTGACATCTTGGGCTAAGTCTAGACAATGTATCGGCTTAAATTCCAAATGACATCTTTCTACATCTATTAGCTATGGTCACTCAATTGAGACGCTCCCATAATTTTGGAAGGTTTTGCGGTAGACCCCAATCGGACACGACTCTAAGCGTGGACACATGTGCTCGGCGCCTGCGGGACATACGTCACCTTTCTACCTCTTTTTACTGAGGAGCTAGGTCAGCTTTTCGATGAGTCCTTATAATCGTAAACAGATGCCAGAACGTAACGAAAGAAATTTAGCAGTGAAACCTAGAGCGCAGACACCTGTTGCTTCCAACTTGTAAATTTCCGGTAGCAAGCTATACATGAAAATGTATGTGGGAGCCATGCAGTACCAAAAAGCATATTCTGACATCGACACCGTGGCAACGTGTCGCGAATGCCAGGGCATGAATGATAAATTACTGCATGTTATTACAGTTATTTCTTTATCTTGAGCACATCTCGCAATGTCTGACATAGTTTAAATGACATACGTCGCATTTCATGCTCTAATTCATGTCAAACACACAAGTAGGCTGTCTGCCATGGTGAAGGCTGCCAGAAACAACTTCGCATAATCTTATTTCCTACAGAGAGTAATAAGCAAACGGATCGTACGAAATCTTAGTAAGTGTAAGAACAAAACTGCGGCGAACCTGTGGTGGTGAAGTTATGCCACTGCTGTGGAATTTTCTGCCGACGCGACTCCATACACAGACTCATTTTTGTTTAGAACCTAAACATATGCAGATGAATTTATCGACATCACACATATCAAGCAGGATGATTTATCTTTAACTGCTACAAGCGAACGGACTCCCCTACCGAGATCTTGCACCAATCACCGCTGCCTCGATGCTGTGACAGAGCTGAAATACATCGTCTCAAGTTCTTTTCTAGAGTTAAATGGTCACCTTCAAAGAAGTGCCCAAGTCACCTTCAAACAAGTGCCAAAATGGAAAGTGAACCAGAAACATGACCTAACAATTCCGTTCTCTCTCTCTCTCTCTCTTTTTTTTTTTTTGCTCGACCGATCAGGGAATGAAATCTTCTTGACCCGTTGACTGTTATTCAACCAGCAATACCAACGTTTCGAAAATTTGAGAGTATCATGCGCGTGCCAGCAAGCTCCCAGTATTAAAGCACTTGAATACATTTTCAGGCTTTTACATTTGAATGTTGTTTATTTTTCTCAAGTCGTTCCTCTGCTCTTCTGGTTCTTATACGACTAGATTCTCGTGCTTGTATATTGTTTAAATACATATTGATACTTTCCCCCGTGATAGCAACTCAGTTGTGTGTGCTTGTACAAATACCTTTTAGTGACCTCTTATTTTGCACTCTTGTGTCCGGCAATTCACTACGAATGATTTTGTGATGTTTGTATTTTGTTCACACAATTGTAATAACCTTAGGTGAGTATCGACAGCATACCTAAGTAAATAAAGAAACTTATTCACATTTACTTATTTCCTTAGCGGCCCTACAAATGGATCACTACAATTTCATTTGTCTAAAGGTTTACCACACCCCGTCACGGTGGTCTATTGGCTGTAGCAATCGGCTGATGACCCGACGGTGGCGATATGAAAATCCAGCCGCGGCTGTTACATTTCGATGGAGGAGAAATCTTGAGGCCAGTGTACTCTGGGATGTCAGAGCACGTAAAGGACCCCCAGGTGGTGGAAATTTCTAGAGCCCGGCACTACAGCGCCTATCATTGTCATATTGTGGTTTTGGGACGTAAGGCTTAGAAATCAATTCAAGGGGCCTTGCAACACAATCAGTTGTGAACCCTTCTGTGGACATGTCAGGGAACTATTATTACATTGCACGCACCAGGAAACTGACACACTGGTTTCAAGATTTGGCTGTGAAATGCCTGCTGGTCTTTTAACAAACCACGTCGATAAGCGGGCACGGACTACGAGGAAGACCGCAAAGTACCATTGGCTGATCCACGGGCGGAGCTAGCGCGTACGCCGTAGAGCGTCTCCACGTCCCCGCCAGTCTCCCTGGCAGAACACGGGTCGGGATTGCGGAAGCGCGTATGCGTTCAAGGATAAACATAGAGCATTCCCTCCTTTATCAGGAAAGCGAGGCGAGCGAAGTTTGGCATGTGAGTGCCCTTTTTAACACAAAAGTGTTTTATAAAGGGGTCCACAACTCCACTACTACGTCATTTCCGTAACGGTAGTGACGCAGTAAAATATACTTGTAGGAAAAAAAGAAAAACACTGAAAACTTTTCGTCGATGCACCGGGAATCAAACTCTACAACGGAAAGTGGCCGATGCTCTATCACTGCGCCACCGGCGCACTTACTCGAAGCTGCGTGAATGCGGCTTACATTCTCTTTAACTCGCTTCTTTCCCTCTTGCAAATGCGTTCGTCCGGCACCATGCGAGCGCAACGACGCGCGCTTTTCCTGGAACAGTGCCGCCACCAAGGAGAGAGGCGAAGTGAAGCCATGGCCGGACCGGACAAGCGCGCTCGTCTCCAGACCGGCAGTGGTCAAGCACGGAAGCTTCAATTTGCCTTTCGCCGATGGCGGCACCGTTCGACGCCCGCTCCGAAGTGCGCCTTTTGTCGCAGATGGTATTTCCCCGCCTACTCCTCTTTGAGTATGATGGCAACAAAACTGCCGCGTTAAGCGCCCAAGTACGGCAACGAAGTCTTTTGGTAAACGTGCAGCAAGTAAACATGATGGATGCCTTTTCGCACTGCAGTGACTATCAACTGCGTCCAGTTATCGCGTCAACTACTTCAGTTACCACAGTGGGATGGTCACGGTCATGGTTGTTAAGGAGGCGATGCTGGAACGTGGGTTCATCCACGTGAAACGGTTCCATACCAGAACAGCTCCAATAACAAGAGAAAAGTTCATATCGATGTACAATAAACGGTCAACTGCTTACGTGAAGACACATTTCATTGTCGTGTTACACCGACTCCTCTGATGGAGGGATCAGCTACATTTTCCTTTCGTTTTTTACTTCATTTCGCGCCACTGAATACTGCCGTGGCTGCGGGGATTTAATGCCCCACTTGCCGCTGAACCTTTCCACACTTTACCGCGCGTTGGCCTTCGCATAATCACTCTCATATAGCAGCGCTGAAGGTAAGAATGGGTCAAGCGTCACATTGGATTGTGGGCCAAAAGAAGATGACATCCGCTTTTTCTTCCTCCGTCTTTCACTGTCTTTTGTTTATTTCTTGCTTCTTTCTCTTGCTGCGTTCCTTTTTTCCTTTCTCTTTATTTTGTTCATTTGTTTCTGATGTTCCTCCGGTCTTGCTTACTGCTTCCTCTTCCCGTTTTTCTTTCCTTCTTTTTTTTTCATGTGCAGTGAAAGCGTGCAGTGAAGAATGCGCACATGGTACGGGCGCGGGCTGTGCAGTGCGCCTACTTTTTCATGCCTATGAAACTGCTTCAAAGTGCGTGTTGACGAATAGTAGTTGAATCAACGTGCCGGCCTCGCAACGCGGCGGTTGGTGTTTTCAATCAGCAGCCGGACAAGCTATGTTGTTTATTTGTGGTGCCGTGGAAGCCGACAGCTTCCAGGACAGCGCAAGTGCCGCATAAGTGAGCCAACACAAGCTTCGCTTGAAAAAGGAGAGAACTTGCTTAAGGCCTTCCTTAAAAAAAGTACGACTTCCATTAAGATGAAGGTCATTCAATGGAAGGAATACACGCTCGGTAGCAATAGGACGCCACAAGGCGCAGTGATTTCTTCCCTGCTTCTAACATCGGCATTGTTCACTCTTGCCAGGAAACTACACTCGCTGTCACAGCTAGGTTAGGTCATCCACGCTGACGACATGACCTTATGGTCGTTTCGGGGCTCGACGGGAGAAACGCAAGAGATACTACAAGACGCGGTCGAAATTGTACAGTACCACGTATGAGCCTTCGTTTATCCACCAGCAAATCGCAGCTCGTGGTATACCAGCTTATCCGCATGGCGCGCCGACCGAAAGGCAGGACCCCCGTGGAGGAGGAGCATGTACACCGCAGAATGACCGACGACGAAGAAATTCCTCGGGTAACACCATGGCAGTTCCCACACCCTTGTCGATCACAGTACTAACAAGGGGCCTTCATTCATTGCTGTCACATTGTCGCAGACTCCTGTGGAGCGAGTCGAACGTCTTGAACCGTCGTCCACGTAAACAAATTCCGTTGCGGAAGCTGCAAGCACCATCAAAGTTGTCGCGTTGTGACAAAGGAGTGTGCCGCCTGTGGCTAGGTCTAGCTTTCGCAAATGCGCACTCATACCTCACAGGAATGTTAGGCACTTCAAGATTCAAATGTTGTAGCTCTGAAAAGATGCCCGAACACATTGCACATTTGTGCTCGCTTTAAAAACGAACGCGCTTTTCTTGGAAATGTTTAGAGTGTAGAGTCGACTTGAGCAGGGCCTTTTTACAGCGGGAAAGCTTCTTGGCACATGGCTGTCTGCGTCGCAGGCTAGCAAAGCGATGCGGGCCTTAAGTTTTCGCACCCGACCGGGCTGAGTGATCGCTTCTTGGTCTGCAAGACAGGCACGTGCGCTCTCCCCATGACGGTAGCGCCACCCTCTCTTTCTTTTGATCCCTTAATCTCTTACTCCTCTTAACTTCACCTACATCATCATCATCATCACCTCTTGAAACCACCCTAACCGCACCACGCTTCCCGCACAATTCATGCCGGGTAGCTTGAGCCGTGAGGCCAGACAAAACGTGATCGCACTCTCGTAGGGACTAGACGTTGCAGCCGCCGCCACGCTGCTTTCGGCTCTTGTTCGCTTCCCTGGTAATAATGTAGCGAACTGACGGCAGGGCCTACATTGGCCACCGTCACTGCGGTCGTTCCCTTGCTACGCGTTCCCCCAGGGTGAGGTAGCAAACCAGAGGCATGTCTTGTTGAGCTCCCTGCCTTCACTTTTAGATGCGAAGCAGCTTAAGGTCGAGCCTGTTCGTCCCTGCGCCGTCCACACCCCCACTGCGCATGCGCAACAGCTGACCCAGGCTGGCAAGGAACGAGAACGCGCCATCGCCCGCGAGAGACAACGCTGACGGAGGCAGCGTCTGCTAGCTCCCCCCCCCCTCCCTTATCTCTCCTCTAGGAATCCTCTACTCTACGGAGCGGCGCCCGCGCCGCACACCCCCACACCGCATGCGCATCCCCTTCCCCTCCCTCTCCTCTCCTACGCTCCCCCTTTCTCTCCTCTAGGAATCCTCTACTCTACGGAGCGGAGCGCACGATCATGTGGTGCGACAGCTGCATACTCCGCTGGGGGCGCCACGGTAGTTCCGCGGTATGAAAATGACGGAGCGCGCGCGCCTCATTCTCTCGCCATGTGCAGCGCCGCGATAAGCAGCTCGGGTCGCTGCCGCGAACAATTACACCATCTCCCGCTCAAGCTAAAATCTGGAGATGGTATACTTTTTTCCTCTTCTTCCCCTTGCTTATGACACACGCGCACACACATCACAATGCCCACTTTTCTGCACCTCAGACAGGCTTCAAGATCTCCATCGAATCGGCCCACCCAGCTTTTGCTTACAGATAACACACGCGCGTACCCCGCACTGCCAGAATCTTAATGTTGACTAGGCACCGGTTTTGCCCTGCGTCTGCGATCGCCAACCGACACTGACAGTTCTCACTCATATGCAGACGACACACACACACACACACACACACACACACACACACACACACACACACACACGCCACAATGCCCGAGCCTTGCTGCATCTCCTACGGTTTTGAATTATTACCTGCGGAAATGGTCCACCCACAGTTTTCACTTACAAACGACGCGCGCACACCCCACAAAAGCGCCCCGCCACAGTGGTCTAGTGGCTGTGGTACTGGGCTGCTGATCCGAGAATCGTGGTATTGAATCCTGGCCCCGCCGGCTGCATTTCGATGGAGGCGGAATGTTGAGGCCAGTGTACTGTGCGATGTCAGTGCAGGTTAAAGAATCCCAGGTGGTCGAAATTTCCGCAGCCCTCCACTCATCCGAAACCACTCTCATCATTCTGTCGGGGCTTTGGGACCTAAAACTCCAAAAATCACTCAGATCAAGAGTTTTGTGTTCTTGCATCTATTATTCCTTTGCCAGAAAATTTTGTGGCGATGTTTCCGTTCCCTTAGCATCACTAGCGCTTTGATGTCCAATGTTATTATGCTTAGCTCTTTTGACACTTCAACGATGTGCATTTGAACATTTGAGTTTGACCTTTCATTTAGGCAAAGGTCCTAGGCTATCTGCATAAATGGGCTGACGGCAGTTCTTCATACGTCACTACATTATATACATCAATAAACGGCCCTTACAAATAGAAATATGCGGCGAATATTCGTTATATGTGCACGAGCTATATGGTGTTGTAAATGCGACGCAAAATCAATCGCCAGAGCATACTCTACTGGAAATCAAAATTGCCCATGTGTGCAAGGTACGCACATGTGCAAGATGACGCCACACATGGAATACCATCATATAGGGGCTTTTAGGCAGACCTTTAGTTCTAAGCGAAAGGCGAAGGAGCCTTTAATTTTTTTTATATAATCACTTTGGAAGAGACGTGTGAGTCAGTGTTCTTTCGACTTGTTTAAATGTCGATATCCACCCGATATATACCAATTGACGTATGTTGTTTCTGCTGACCTTTTATTACTGTTGATAGGTCTTGTTCCTAAGCGCATAACGCTGTACTAAGAAGAAAGGCTTCCGTTGACACTAGGAAAATTTCTGACTGGCCTTAAAGGGCAACGTCGGCGGCTTTTGTACCGTATTCTCATATCGTTGTTTTCCAATAGTAATGATAGCCCTGAAGCAGCCAGTGTCTCATTCAGTTTGCACATAAACTCAACGATAATTTTAAATCAACGAATAAACGACATGTTCAAACCGAAAACGAAAGGGGTAGACGCTCCGTGCAGCGTATGCGATGACGCCACACTCTCCCCGCGGTCAGAAATATGGAGCTGGTGCCAGAAAAATGAAAGTGCCAATGTCATCCAACGATTTATTGAGTTCTTCCGAACTGGACAGGGACGATTTGAGCGCTCAAGTACCGCTGTTTTGCTTTAGAAGGCCCGCCTACTCTGGTAGGCAGTGTGTCAGGTAATGACGTCAAAACACAGGGTGGCTCGCGCGGGAATCCGCTAAAAATTTTAAAAATTGATTTTCAAGAAAACTAACTTATTTGCAACCGCGTGGCTTGGCATAAATTATTGCAGCACTGAGGAGAATGTATATTGAGAATTTGATTGAGATCAGTGGACAATAAAAAATCGCCGGAGTTGACCGTTAACGCAACCTTTTATGTACCTAAACGCCACTCAAGAAACCAGAGTGAAAACGGAGTGTCTTTTCTGCGTCTTCATAACTTTCACCTCGCTTCATCCGTAGCAGCTGTATAGTAGTGTCCGTTTACCAGGACAAAGATCCCGTTTACTCGTGCCATGCACTTCTGAGTTGAACCACAATTACCCCAATCACGTTACTGCCTGGAATTAATACCATGTTTCATCGAAAACTAACAATTTGGAACACGGATCCTCCGTAATGCCTTTCAGGTTGTCAAGGCTTTCAGAGTGGCTTTCAGAGTGTTGACCAAATGTAGTAGGCCTACCAACAAAGCATTATCGAACAGCTCCAGCTCACGTAAACAAAACACTAAGAGTACATTGTAATTGCAGGCGCTCTGCTTGGTGGTCGACATTGCGTTGCGTAGTTGAAGCGCGCCATTTTTTAAGCATGCGTCATCGTATACCTAAGCGCCATCTTTGGCGCTGATGTCGGTTCAAGCACAGTTCCTAATTTGACTGGGTCTGTTTGTACTTTACTTCATATTAGTTTCTTCCCCCTTTTTCAGAATTATGAAGGCTACACGACTACTTGTCAAATAGTCAAGCGAAAATTCTTTTAAGAAGTATTCGTTCGCGGTGCGTGGTCTGCTCGCAATTTCTATGGTGTCGACACGCAGGCGTATAGCGAATAAGGGCGAACAAGTGTCATCACCTCAGAAAAAAAATACAGCATATCCACGGAGTGAATGATGATGAGTGGGCGAAGCTCGGGAGGCTCATCGTAGATCGTGCCGAGTTCCGGATTAATTTAGTTAACGCGCACGCTACGAATCCTTATGGTTCAACTATGCACAAGTGAAATCTCCCACCGGCACTTCATTGCAAGTCAAGATCCAGTGCCTATATATATATATATATGGGTGGCCGGTGAACAGTTCTCCAACGCGAGCAGTCGGTATTTCGCAATCAAGAAACTCGCTAGGAGACGCTGCCTGCGCCAACGTTGTCTCTGGCGGGTGAGGGTGCGTTCTCCTTCTTTGCGAGCTGGTAGAGCGTTCATCTTAGAAAGAGCGTTTCCATAGGCAACGCGCGCCTTTCGCTCTCTCTCTCTCTCTCTCTCACAAGACAGCACGCACCCTCGCCCTCGGTTACGCCTGACATGGGACAAGGTTAGACTAAGAGGAGCTTCGCCCCTAAAATAAACAGGCGGCACACCTGGTGGAAGCAGGCGTGACCTCCCTCGTATGAAGTCGTGCCCTGCGTAACCCGCACCTGCTAAACTGACGTTTGTATATTGCTTCGCGCTTAAAACTCCCGATGAAGAATGCTCAACTTGGAAATGGGAGACTGACAACATCGCAGTTCAGGAGTTTCCATTGTGTGGAACTCCCGGAATTGTCCAACTTCGACACTTCGGGAATGTTGAAAACGCAGTTGGTGCTTCCTCGAAGAAAACTTTTAGCGAGGGCGTTGGGCTGGATTTGTCACTACTCGTAAACACACAGACACACGCGCACACACACATTGATTTATGATCGTATGCATTGAAAGTTCATATAATATACCATGCCGTCGCTGTTTTTCCAGATGTGTCGGAGAGCGCTGATGAGAACCATGAATGCTTTAGCACTGACTATGCCTTCGACAGCTTTTGTGCCTGTTTATGCGAAAGAAGTAGACACTATACGAAAGGATGAACAGAGATTAGGAAGCTATCAAGAGGCTTGGAGGGTAAGTTTGCATGTCTGTAAGAAAAATTTTCGTATTTTTTTTCGAAATTGTGATACTTAAAGTCTGCAGTATATATATATATATATATATATATATATATATATATATATATATATATATATATATATATAATGTGTGTGTGTAGCTTAATGAACCAACAAACACTGAAGCCTAGAGGGATAGTTAGGACATCCGCTATGCTTTTCTAGGCTGAATTCAGCCTAGAAAAGCATAGCGGATGGCCTAACTTTCCCTAGGCTTTTCTAGGCTTCAGTGTTTGTTGGTTCATTAAGCTACACACACACATTATATATATATATATATATATATATATATATATATATATATATATATATAGATGAGTAGTAGACCCTCGGAATTGGCAGCAAAAATGCGGAAAGCGTTTATTCAACGTTTCAGCCGGAGACCGGCTGAAACGTTGAATGAAGGCCGGTCTCCGGCTGAAACGTTGAATAAACGCTTTCCGCATTTTTGCTGCCAATTCCGAGGGTCTACTACTCATCTCTGCCTTCACGCCTCCGGCCTATTCACCACCATGACTATATATATATATATATATATATATATATATATATATATATATATAATTGCTCGTTTCCATATAAGGAAAGACATTTTGAGCAAGAGTAGGTCGCTTAATTGCATCGTATGACGGTAGAGTACACGTTGTCCTAAATGTATTGGTACAATCGGGAACACTCCATTTTGCGAAGCAGGACGACCACCGAAGATGTGGTGTTACCCAACCCTTCCGGCGAGTGTGGCGTAGGTTTTCACGAATGAGCAGTGCACCACATGAAATCATTGACAGCGACACAATTAAGTGCGTTGCAGTGTTATGCCACTTAAGGCACATTCCTGGGATTTCAGTTGCCTTTATATTCGATTTTCTGACATTTGATTGAAAGCAATTCACATTTCGTTCACTTAATGTCCTTTTAATTCGCCATAGTTTTGGCTTCTACCACGATAATCACATCGTACTTTGGGTATGAGCCACTGGTCCACGCCACCCACAGTCAAAGGTAACAGCCTTCGTACACACGATTTATGCACATAGCTGTACACGCAACACACTCTGAACTGTGCAGCTTCCACGGCTGTACTTGCAGGAGACGCTACGCGTGAGGATAATCTCTACGGTGAAACCTGCACGATGCGAACGGTACAGGCCAATCATGTGCATACACATTTTCACTGTACTTTCTCCGGGATCGGCCCAAATTTCAATCCTGCCAGCGCACGCACTTTCCTTCGAAACCCCGCCACAGACAGCGTCGCTTTAATCATGCCGAGATATCTGGAGACTTGTCGTGAAGATAATAATTTTTTTTTACTAGCGAAGCTATTTAGGTCAATCATTCGCTTTCTGCAAGAGTAATGGAGCACGGAAAAGTGGACCCACTCGTCCCCTAGGCCCACTACTACATGGTAATAGTTTAGCGACGCCCAAGGTGCGATAAAGTACTGCTGCATCTCCAGCGGTCGGCCCACCGCAAAAGAATAATTATAATAATAATAGTAATAATAATAATAATAATAGGCGATAAACTGTTGCAAACGTAGAGGCTCGAAATAACATATACTTGTTTCTGCATAAAGGACCCACAGTGGTGCATACGCGCAACGGCACTCTTGTATGGCCTCATATCTTAGCTCTGTGTGCTGTTTGCACTGATGTATAGTGGAACAACCTGCACTGCCGCGCGCTTTTCTGCACTGTCGGAATTCGTCCAGGGCGTTGGAAATAAGAGATTTTAATTGCAATTTGGAATACGGGACCCTCGCAGGTTTAAGCTTTGCAAGTATTTCCGTTCTCATTTTCTGACGTCGCCATCTGCAACATGGCCGTGAGGCACTTGCAGTGGACCGGGCAAGGTGTATTCTTCTCTACCTTCTCCGCGCAACCGGCATGTGGACTGGCCGAGCACTCCACCTAGATCACTTGACCCATGGACCGTTTCACCGCTCTTTACTTAATTTACTTCATGAATAAATTTCGATAGTGTATATTTGACGCCTGCCCTGTTATGCCTAAGGCAAACCTTCTACATTAAAAAAAAGAATTTGTGTCTTTCCAGAGCCTTAAGAAATACAGCAGCGATTACAGTATCAAGTGAGATCCACGTACATCTTTGAAGACATTAGCCGGAGAACGATTTTAACCACAAATACGTTCGTTTGGAGCGTTCAAATGCAAAAGTTAAATGAAGCTAATCAAGCAGCAAGTCGCCACTACCAGTACATGAAAGCAAGCGCTCTGTATGAACAGTTTTGGGAGAACGCTGACGTCATTCGAAGTAGCCAAGTATTCAACACGAGTTCTAGCGATAAATAACCTCCATGTAGGAAAATTACACCATCTCCCGCTAAAGGGGACCATGAGGCGATGCGAAGCAGCGCGGGGGGTGCACACCGCGTTTGCATCGGCTTCACTAGGGAAGCCCAGCGCAAACGGCAACGTACGTCAATGGGAAACTGCTAGGGATGGAACACGGGCTCGACATGCCGAAACGCAACGGCAGCGTCGGCAAGCAAACCCCGCCGTACGCAACGCCGACGTCACCTCGAGAGGGGGAGTGGAGAGGAGGCGCGTGGAGAGGGGGAGTGTGGAGACGGTTTGCGCTTGCGCAGTAAGGGTGGTCACGCCGCACACCACCACCACCGGATTGAACTCCGCCATAGGCTGCTTCGCATCTTAAAAAAAAAAAAAAGCCCCGCCACGGTGGTCTAGTGGCTAAGGTACTCGGCTGCTGATCCGAGGGTCGCGGGATCGAATCCCGGCCGCGGCGGCTGCATTTCGATGGAGGCGAAATGTTGAGGCCCGTGTGCTGTGCGATGTCAGTGCACGTTAAAGAACCCCAGGTGGTCGAAATTTCCGGAGCCCTCCACTACGGCGTCTCTCATAATCAGAACTGGTTTTGGGACGTAAAACCCCACAAAACAACAACAACAACATCTTAAAAAAACATCGTTTTAGACTTCATTACGACTGCTAAAGCTAAACTTAGACCATTACTTTCCCATATGCATATTTAATGTTGCATGAAATATGACTGAAGGGCAGGGCCGAATTATCTTGCGTTTCCTGAATCAGTTACGTCAGCATATCCTTATTGAAAGCTACAGTCGTTAAAAATAAGGGCATTGCAACTGTTTGCGTTACTTTACTGCTTTAAATTACCTATGCCGGACGTCTGTACCACCCACGGCAGTGGCATTTCGATAGAGGCGAAACGCAGAAAACACCAAAGCACTTAACTACAGGTGCACATTAAAGAAAGCCTCAGGTGGTCTAAATTATTTTAGAGCCCTCCAATACGTGGTCTGCGTCATAATGATACCGTGGTCTTGGATGGCACGTTAAGCCCCAACCGTTGAACATCAGGCACTTTTAATTTAGCCCGTTAGTGTGGTAGCGGGGGCTAAGGTAATAGCGTTACCCTACCGCGAACATCCGCCGAGGAAAATTGGTTTAGTTCAGCGAGATAGGAATTACGGCCCGGTAGTTGTGATTGCGGCGCCCACTAACGAAGGATAAATGCCTTAATGATGCTGAAAACAAATAAAACTTCAAACGTTCACTAACACTCGTGCATGTCGCGGCATTCTAACTTTTCGAGAATAAAATAAATATATATGAACAAAGCTCCAAGAGCATAAATTGACATGTGGCAGAAATGTAAACAGATGTTCTCTCGCTAGGCCTAGCAACTCTCGAAATGGGAAGCGATCGCAAAAAATCCGCAGTTATCTCTAATACTACGTCGTCGAAGCAACCTGAAGGCAACTGAAGCGATTCTACGCAGTCATTTGCTGCAAACGAAGTGTATCCTGCCTACAGCAACGCCAAATTCAGTTCGAAGCGTACGTCCTAAACGGCCGCCATGTTTTACGCAAAATGTGATATCCACGCAAACCCCGTAACGTTAAATCTGCGAAACACCGTGGGTACCCTAAACGGTGCCGGCCGTTTACGGCATCCCACATGCGCATTTCCATCCCGTTTTTACTCTTATGCCCGCTAAACTGAATATATCGGCATTCAGCGTGTCCGGTAAACCGCTATACGCCAAGGGATAGCGGACACCGGACAGAGTGTAGCATTGTTTGGCACAGACAAGTGGCGCGACCTGTGGGTGATAAACAGAACAAGAAGACCCGCGTAGTTTATTTCCTCCGAGATTTTGGCAACAAATCGCTAAGCCTACAGCCTCGACAATTTGAGCGTCGCACTCAGAAACGATGTCTAATTGTCACGGATGCTTTACTGGCGAAGCTTCGTGATAAAAAGCTAAAGCAAATACAACCGTCAGTTAGTAACTCGGGGGCTACAGAGCCTGACGACCACGCGAAAGATTCAAAGCGGATGGCATACGTTCTGGGTGGCCGGCCATGTTTACACATGGGTTGTTTACACCCGGTATTCCGCCCTACGCAAAAGTGCTTTGCGTATAGCGGTTCACCGGACGCGCTAGGTGTACCTAATATCTATCTTTAGTTTAGCGGGCTTAGCTTAATGGCGCAGTTATCAGAATGTCGGATTCAAAATCTGCATGTGCAAAATGGTGAACGACTCATAGCGTTCACGGTAAGCGCGCTATTTCGCAGGTTTAAAATATAGAAATAATATTTTTACAGCACATTACTTCTTTCATTTTGACAATACCAACAGAAATTGACAGGAGGGCCCGCGGCGTTTTGGGTTCACGTCGGCAGCCAAACGTATGAGGGGGAGCGGCGCGTTTTCCCTCGTACTACGCAACACAGGTTTTCCCGGTAGACGGTGACTACGTAACTCCTCGAGGCCAATACCTAATGTCTGAGCAAACATATTCAAAAACTGTCTAAGATAGCCTTTTCGAGTGCGCCCCGCCACGGTGGTCTAGTGGTTATGGCACTCGGCTGCTGATCCGAAGGTCGCGGGATCGAATCCCGGCCGCGGCGGCTGCATTTCGATGGAGGCGAAATGTTGAGGCCCGTGTGCTGTGCGATGTCAGTGCACGTTAAAGAACCCCAGGTGGTCAAAATTTCCGGAGCCCTCCGCTACGGCGTCTCTCATAATCAGAGCTGGTTTTGGGACGTTAAACCCCACAAATCAATCAATCAGCCTTTTCGAGTGAAACAGACAAAAAATTTTTGCAAGGAAAAACTTGTAAGTTTGGCCGGGCTTCAGTAATAGCGAGAAACGTTCATTTGCATCGTTAATAACTGAGATAGTGTAGTTGCATTTTTAATTAGTGTCATTTTAGTGTTATTGGCAATGTCTAGCTTGTAGCCAAAGAGGCAACGATGCCGTATCAGTTCTTAAAGCAAGGAAAATGTCATTCCCTGAAGCCCGGCAACCCGCGAACTTCTGGCGTTTCTTCCTCATGAAACATACGCTCGCTGCAAAAGGAGCGCCGCAAGGCACGTGCGAAAGCAACGTCCGCTGTGCACGTGTCCGAATGCCTGCGGCGGTCGATTCGAAATGTACCGGCCCCAAAACTCGCGGCCGCGTAATTCGCGACGATAAACAGGCTTCCTTTGGCAGCAAGCAAAAAAAGCAAAAGATTACGCTTGCTTATGCCTATGAGGAGCATTGATCCTTTGCAGCCATAGGTAAAAACAGCACAAATAGCTCATTACCAGCGAAGGTAGCATACGCACTTTACTTCCAGAGCTAGTGTGTTCAGTTTCGTTTTTGTGGGGACAAAAAAAAAAGCCATTGTTTTCACGCGCTGCACAGCTTGAGAGGATGGCTTTTTTTTTTTTTTGCCTTGAAACCTAATCTAAGATCACCATCTCCGTAGCTAAAAACTCATTGACAGTAACCTCGAAAAGTCTCTAATCAACAGCTGAAGTAGTGAGTCCTAATAATGCACCTAATATTTTAGCTTTCAGATTAGACTTCCTAATGGCCGCCTCAGCTAGCAGTTTCTTAGGAGTTTTTCGTCTTTTCTAAAACAGGCTTATTATTAAGAATTTTCGGAAGTGTTCGCTGAAACAACCTGTATGGTATCCGCTGTGGCGGAACTGTGCCGATGAAATCCCCACAGTTGCTTATAGCAGATATTAGGTGCCAAGCACATTATGCGCTCGAGCTGTCAGCGTCTCCTGTCGGCGTTGTAGGCACGGTAAAGCAAACTACGGTCGAAAAGGTCAACACGCAGGTGACGAGGAAAACTACCACCCGCTAGGACTTCAACCCACAACTACCCGGCATGCGACGATAGGAGGTGACAGCTCAACCGTTCACGCCACCAACATGTACATGATGTAAGGAACAAACGGGCCTTATATCTTCACTGCACCACTTCACAATTTGGGTCTAAGTGATGTCCAGTTAATGAAAAAGTTTTAGCGCGCAAAATTACTCTTAAATTAACATTGCCTCCTTTCCGCTGCGCTATTGGTTAGTTACGGTAGTACCGCCATCTAGGAACGATAGAGCGAAGCAGACGGTCGGGCTAATGCGCCGATCCTGGAGGCAGCGCAGTCAGACAGTGCATGTGTAGGGCTGTCGTGTCAGAAGAGATTTTCACGAATTTCTGTTACTGAGCCAGTCCTGCTGGCGTGTACCGTCGTAGTGGTCGTTGCCACGGTAAAGCAAGCCCATTAACAGCGATTTCGGTGTTCCTGTGGGAAACGCCGGCACACCACAGCATGCTTCGCATATCGGCAGGTTTCATATCAGTGTAGGTGTAATAATTATTTTCAATCGCAATCGTATATTCCGAACAAACTCTACCGACCGGACCTGCCTGATATTTGTGTCGCTTATATTTCAGCGATTACGCTGATGAAGCTGTAACGACTGTTTCCGCAGACAGCTAGGCAAGTCGAAATGAAATTTCATATAGCCTTACAGGCGGTAAGCAGAACACTCCTGTTTAAGCTGAACTCTTTAAATAAAGCTGTTCCGATATGTTCAGAGTAGCTGCATTTCTAACTTTTTCGCAAGATTGGGTATTCTTTCGAGGGAATCAGAAAAAAAGCACTGCTTCGGATGTGAACACTGAACCTTTATTTGGCAAAGTATGGCTTCACAAAACGTAGATCTTTACAAACATTCGGATTCTGACGTTATTGTAACACGAATCCGTGAAAACTTTCCATGAACAAATTTACTTCCAGAAAGAACACTCGTGCATTTCTTTCCAGAAAGGTAGGTTAACATAAATGGGAATACGGTTCAAGAGGCCAAAAACCAATATTTAAGGCACCTATTTTCGTTATTTCAATGGGAGGCTTACCGAATAGAGTATAATCATGCAATGGCGATGCGGTAAATGTCGTAAACTATTTTTTGTCAGATTTCTTTTTTTCCTATGGAATCCTATGTGCAACACACGTTGTGGCCGACAGCCATCGGGTGTGTTTGCGCAAGGTTCTGCCACGAAAGAGCGCATGCCAACAGCACAGTAGAGATGCTGAGCGCAAATGCCGCGGTTAAACGCGAGTTCGCGGTTGCGGCGAAGCTAGCGCCGCTTCTCAGCGTCACCTCCTGTTACTGCGTAATAAGCCAATAATCCGGCGCCGGCTTGTTTTTACACATCTACTCTAATTTTAAGCCCGACTTATCGTTATCGAAGCAGCAAGGGGCGATGTAGAGCAATTTAAAGAGGCTTCACCACCAGGCGACGCCACGCAGCGCCTGCCGCGACTTTCAAACTAAATGTGCAAATAGTAATCCTACTCAAATCTCGAAAGCCACCGCAACTGCACCTCTACAGCGAGCGGTTTTTCGAAATGTCCAAAGATTCGTTCACAGGTTCTGGTCATTTGTCGGTCTCTTTAAGAAAAATGAAGCACCTAATGCATTTGGACATTCGTTTAGGAGCACGCCAGTTCAGCATTTCCTACAAAATAAATATGACCATTTATCATATTTTCACATCGACTCAACGAAGGGCCAGGCTTGCGTACAGAATATACGCGATTTAAAATTTCTCATGCAGTTCATATAATAGTCACTAGGTTGCAGAAGGAAAGCATGTGCTGCTTGATCTCAAGTGCAAAATCATTCTATAAAGAGGTGCCGATTCTAAATAGATGTCGCTTCCGGTGCCTATTTTAAAACGACAGTCTTTCTTGAGCTACCTAAACTTGAAAATCTCTGTGTGTCTGTCTGTTTTCGAGTACCAATTACCACCTAATATCTACTCGAATGTCAAATATCAAAAGACAAATACCACTTCTGTAATACTATTCTATTTAACTTATCCTGATGTTAGAAAATACGCTCATAAGCCATAAACGAAGCTATATTAATATCAGAACCACACTCTAGTTAGCTTGTCAGATCGTAACTATACTGATAAATATGCGAGCGTACACAGAGAGATAACAAATAGTCAAGCTGTCATGAAGGAGCGTTAGTCGTCCCACATATGTGGTGATTGAAGCACATTTAATGTTTAAAGACGCGCCTGACACAAAAAAAAGAGAAGAAAGAGTGTGACGTGTTTTGCACTCCGGCGCCTCTCGTGGACTGCGCGACCAACGGAATTCGAGCCCCAACTCTGAGCCAAAGTGAAGCATGTCAGAACACCAAAACAGGGAGAGACCGCTGCGGCTACCGGTCCGTTGTTGTTTTCGTCTTGCTGTTATTGAGCGGCTCGCCAGGTGAGGCCGGGCAGCTACCAGCTGCGTTTGGCCACCACCTGTGCTTGTGGCCGCAGGCATCCTATGATAGAGAGCGGCGGCTACCCAGTCCCGTGGTTCCTGTTCCGCAGAAAATACACTTACAAACAGGCACATTGTATGCAGATATCTTCACCAAGTTGGTAGTACAGGTGTGGCCACGCGAAGATGGTGAAGAAGGCTGCCACTTTGTGCCATACATTATGAACGATTTCAATACTTTTAAATGGCAGTCTTGCATAGTTAACGGGGCCTCCCCCTACAAACGTGTGCTGACAAGGAAAAGCAGTTAATTAATGCTTTCCGATACATCCTGCAACGGAAGTCACAAATATCCTGCGATATTTACAAGAATCTATTATTATGAATGCGTGTAGCTCATAAAAGGTCAAACAACCTATATAGCAGTCTAAGCATCATTGGGGACATTTCTTCGAAAAGGCCAGTATCTAGACTCATGACTGCTCCCGGAAAAACAAACGCAATGAAGAGGTATTGTTTTTCTCCAAACGTAGATATAAAGGAACAAATATATGCGGTGTTTCAAAGTACGTCTGACAGGCCATTGTCATGAAGCACTTAGCATTCGCAGTGCTTGTAAACGTTTTGATAGCCTCTGATGCGGCTGAGAGAGATTCTATTTGTAAACATCAAGACAGACTGGGAAAGTACCAGGAAGCATGGCGGGTAATTTCGAAAATCTATAGCTTTTTTAGCATAGTGTGTGCATTAGAAATTTATGGAATTATGCTAGATATTTTCGCGTACACCAATAGGGGTCACGTGCTGATCCGTTTTTCACTTGAATATACAGGTCCTCAAAGCATCAAGTAGCCTGCCATAGGCATTGTGCAATAGAGGAGATTGAAACATTGAAACAGCCCACAAACCAGCTAGAACATCTTTCTATATCTTGAACTATGTTTTCTTAGGCATGTTTAAACAGCTGGTTGTGCACTTCATGTAGTGCTGATCTCGGTACCTTTGACATTCGGAAAAAGAACATGCAGTGGCTCAAGAACAATACCTCTCAAGTTACATATACGGAAGTAACAAGCCTAAAGTGCAAGTGTAGTTTAGAACTCTAAGGGACTTGCAATCGGCCAAAGCGTGAGGTTAGGTCCTAGTGCACTTCGTGAAACGGAAAATATAGTGACCGAATAGCGCCCCTTTTTTGGGATTTGAATAAGATTTCTTGCGTTTAATTAAGTTTGAAATTCCCAATTCTATACTATAAATTGCAGAGTCGAGCCGCGACGCATGTGGCCGCGGCTAGTAACACCCTGATGCAATCCCATTCCGCGGCTGTCGCCAGCACATTATTGTTATAACGCCTCTGCACATGGTCAAGGTACCTACACACGAAGCTGTTAAAGCAAGCAGCGTTTCTTATAGATACAACTGAACGTGTTGTTTTGTTTTGGTTTTTTTTTCGATTGCCACGTGGGTTAAACAGGAACTTCGGCATCACTGTGGCGACTGAATGGTAGCTCATCTTATGATGTAATGTTGACACTGACGTTAGCCCAAAGCACAGTCGTCAGTCTTGTCGAAGAAAAATGCACTGTACGGTGCGTTGACGTGCCACCATAAGCGTCGTTCGCTGAGTGTTTCTACGAGATCGATCACACTTGTACAAAAGCAGCATAATGGTAGCAGAACATATGTATTGCAAGGATAGTGCTCCCCCCACGGTGGTCTAGTGGTTATGGCACTCGGCTGCAGATCCGAAGGTCGCGGGATCGATTCCCGGCCGCGGCGGCTGCATTTCGACGGAGGCGAAATGTTGAGGCCCGTGTACTGTGCGATGTCAGTGCACGTTAAAGAACCCCAGGTGGTCGAAATTTTTGGAGACCTCCACTACGGCATTTCTCATAATCAATGATGGTTTGGGTCGTAAAACCCCACAAATCGATCAATCATGTCATCATAAAAATAAAAAATGCATACCAGTTCCACGTGAAAACCACGAGATTCGCAAAGCTCTTCTGTTAACGTTAATGTTGACCTGTCAAGGGCGTCAAATGATTGGTGTCACGATTGATAACTTGCTTTAGTCGTACCACCGTATATAATTATTGTACAGCCAAACGTGATGCATCACCATGGAGTGACATGCCTTTTTTTCTTGCTTTCTTTCATTCTTTCTTTCCTAGCTTTTTTTCTCTCTTTCTCTGATTTCGCACTGTGGAAATACAAATTGCGGGCGTTGAACCAGCCACTTTCAGCTAAACTTCTTCCACGCTTCATCCCACCTTGACCTTCGAATTATCACTACCACATAGCAGTACGCGGAGTGCGAGAGGTGTTCGAGCATGGTAGTGGGTAGTGGGCGTGAGGGCAAGAGCTGATCCACTTTTTCTTCTTACGTAACAACGAGGTCATTCGATGCATGGCGCAACCTATGCTTTAACAGCTATGCTGTTAAAAAAGACCAAAAGTACAAAAGGCTTTGCCGGCCGCTGTCCTTCGCTCTTGTGGCCTCTTCAGTAGAAAGTTTTAGCAGCGCGGGCTTACCGTACGACAAGTACGGCAATGTAGTTCCGTCGTGGCCGGTACGTACAAAATGTAGTTTCTGAGGATTTCACCAGCAAGTTTTGTCGTCTAATGGCGTTACCCTACTCACCGAGCAACCAGTGCAGGTCTTTCTGAATAAAATGCAGACCGCGACGGTACGGCACTACCGTCATTACCGTACGATAAGCCGGCGCTGGTGAAACTCCCTAGTACCTCCAGTCTACGTGAATCAAAGATCGACAGTTGGTAGAACATGTGAAGGTGTTAACGTGACTACGCCCAAGCACCTCTCTAGAGGCTCTTTTAAGCGCGGAGCACTTTAGGGGCCCATGTTGTCAGCCTCTAATGTATCATGTCGCTTGTCACTT
>JABSTT010001572.1:0-39999 GCA_013339685.2 Hyalomma asiaticum | reverse complement strand
AAGAGGGAAAAGCCGAAGCGCTCCTGCCCACGCACGACTACTCCCATTGTTGGGCTCAGACCCTGCTACGTTATAGTGATTATGTAACAGGAAGGAAGGTAGGTAAGAAAGAAATCCTCCTCGCCTATGTTCTCTCTCGAGTTGTAGAAAAGGAAAAAGCGTACAAGCCATTGCCCTCGACCCGTTACACAAACCTTTGTTCTCAGCCCACTGCTACATGGAACGTCAGACACAAAATGATAATGGTACAAAAGCTAAACACACTACAGAACAACGTAGCCACATCATACATAGCCAAAAGGCACCAAAACCAAAACATAACGCAACCAGTGCACAGGGGAAACAGAGGCGGATCTGTGCACTACACATCCTACATCTTTCACGTTGAGGGGAGCTGCTTCAACGCTGGGTTCACCACTGAGTTAAGCAAATTATATTTACTGCTGTTTTTCTTCTTTTTATCTTACTTTTCGTTTCTCGCACACATTCCTAAAATCGCGGAACATTTTAATATATTGCTGTCGTTGTTATGAAAATAAACTGTGTGTACATTTTTATAGAGCTACACCACTTCTCTATTGAAGACTACGTGTAGAATACAATAGTTTAGCGGTTAGCTAATTGAGTAATATTGTAAATTTCCTCAGTTAGTTTATATATCACTGTGAGCTGATCAGAATGAACATAAATAATACTAGGCTGGTTATATTCCCTTAACTCTGGCGTAGATATATTTCAGTACGGCTGGAGTTATCGCTTTATATATTGCCTCTAACCATATATCAAGCGCCGCTGAAACTACAAAATTAATAGTTTATATTTTAGGGGTTCTCAGGCGCACTTCTGCATAACTTTGAATACATTGAAACGTTATATTAGTGAAAAGAACTATATATTGTTAAGCACATACCGTACCGCTACGACTAAAGGTGAATTATCATGTAATTTAGAAATCTGAAAACATAGTTGCTCGACAGAAGTATGATTACTAACCATCCATCACGCGAGGCATTTTCTATTACGAAGGGGATAACTTCAGAATTGTATTCGTTAGGCCACTAGAGAAGAGGCAGCACTGGGCGTACAGGCAACTAAACAAACCTGAACCCTACTGTTAACTATACAACAATCCATCAACTCCATACGCACCGGCAATTACCGAGAGTTTTGAAAGCCTCGTCGGATGACTTGAAAACAACATGAGATTTTTTCCCGAAAACTAACTAAAACCGCGCGTCAGTTCTACGTTTCTCAGAAAATTTGTAAAGTTCCTTTCAATATATTACACCGCATCAACGATGTTTGTAAAAGGTGCCTTCAAATGTAAATAACATGCTCAGAAAATTATATCTCGTTTTTTCTCACAACAAAACCTCTCGAAATTACTAAAGTACTCTCCAGGCTAAACAACACTATTAAGATGCTAGCACAGCCGAAGGCAGACAGTGGAAGAAAAATGCAATTTTTCGCTTTGTGTTAATGCCGTTCATAGCTCAACGTTTTGAAAGTCGCTTTCACCGCTCCTCTAGTGTTATGTGCTGGTGTTAGCTATACGCGCACACCCTGCTTTCTTCATTATAATTACCACGCGAATTTTTAATACAATACGAACGGCCTACGCAATCTGTGTGCGTGCGTGCGTGTATATATATATATATATATGTATGTATGTATGTGTGTGTGTGTTTGTGTCTGTGTGTGTGTGGCTCTAGAGCACAGGTGAAATATCCACCGCTATAGCTGTGACAGAATTCTAACTTTAGTGCTCCTCTAACGATTTTGGTCAGCATATCAAGCTGCCCTTATCCTACTATTTTTTCTTGGAATTCGCGCATACAACACCGCACCGCAGTTGACCACGGGATTCTCGCCATTCTTCCTCTTGTATATTCGTGAACCATCGACCACATTCGACACGGTACTTCCTTACCAACTAGATTCGCCTGAATGTACGACAATCCCTGGAGCTGCCCGCCGCGCCGAGGAATGTCGTCAGCTCGCTCATTTCTTGACAACTGCCGACCAATGGCAACAAAAACTCGACGTGACGTAGACCACCAGCATTCTCAATTTCTTCCCGACTCGCTTGTGTGGCTTTGGGTTCCCGCTGTCCCAAGTGGCGTTTCGTCCAAGCTTGCCTCCAAGTGCCATGGACCCTATCCCGTCGTAGCCCAGACATCGCCCATCAACTACATCGTCGAGCCTGTCACACCACCTACGGACCAACGCTGTCGCGACCGTGAAACCGTCCACGTCGAACGCTTGAAGCTTTATTACGACCCCCTTGCACTATGCTCACCTTGAGTCGCCAGGATGGCTCCTTTTCCGACGAGGGACGACTGTAGTGATGATTATGATGATTGTGCTTCGGTAAGGAAAGGACGCTAATTTCTGCAGCCCATGTCGGGAGCACGGCTAAGCGTCCGTGGGGGTGGGAGAAAGGGAGTGAAAGAGATAGAGAGGAGAGAAAGGCCGTAGTGGAGGGCTCCGGTAATTTAGACCACCTAGGGTTCTTTAACGTGCACTGACAACGCACAGTACACGGGCCTCTGGCATTTCCGCCTCCATCGAAAATGCGACCGCCGCGGCCGGGATCGACTGTAGTGAAGAGGAATGCCTGGTGCTGCAGCCGTATCGCCGACGCTGCTCGAGACCCGAGCTCGAGACGAGTGACCAGCTCTTGTCGAGACGCTGCCTGCCCTATATCTCGCCTTATAGAGGGTTGTTTTTTTTTTCAAGGTCCGATTGGTCGCGACATCAAAGCCACAGTGAAAGTCAACATCTTTTTGCATGAAAAAGTTACACACACTTTGCAGCTATATACCTATCCGCATATTGTTAAGACATTTTTCGTAATAAGATAGTCACTTTACTGTGCCGTCAATGAGGCAGCCGCCTGTGTTTTAGCCGATTCTGCATGCTGCATACATCCATTCTCTTTTCTGCCTCTCTGCGCATCGCTGTCTATACGTCCTGCTTCAAAGTTTGTGAACCTAGGCCGCAATTTGCTTTCACTCAACCTCCGCCGTGCACACTATTCGTTCGTCGATGAAGTATGGCTGCCTGCAGAACTCGGCATGTAGAGCCCAATGGCACAGCACGCATCACACTCAGCGGTAAGGGCTGTTCTGCGAGGCATATTTAGGTGCTCTATTCGCGCTCAGAATCGACAACTTCGACGGCGCGTAATAGGCAAGCGCTGCGCAACACATAAAGTCACAGTATTATCAATTCCCACTGTGCATTTGGTTTCGTCGCCTCACAAAACTTCATATCTTAAAACAAGGCCACTCATTACCCGATCGCATAAGCATCGGCACGGTCATCCTAAGTCTCATGTATTCAGCAAGTACATATCACTAAAAACTCAGTAAAGTACTACCATCACTGAAGCGGATGTCTGCAATAATGGGCACACATTTGACAATGAAAAAGTGCCACACGCTATTCGGCGATAGCAGCGGCAAGCTGTACCGATGATACGAACTCGACACATCGACACATTGAAAGTAAGGGGCGAGGGGGGAATAAACAGGCCTGATGTCTTTACTACAACGCCTTGCAATTTTCATCTGATGTGCAGTTAAAGCAAATGTATTTAGCAAGCACAATTAATTTTAAATTAACATCCCCTCTCTTTCACTGCTCTCTTTGTTCACAGCGGTAATACCGACATCTATGTGCGGTGCAAAGAAGCAGTAGATTGTCATGCTAATGCGCTCCGGCACTTAGCGCTTCGGCATACAGCTCAGACAAAAAGAAAGCTGTTTGTTTTGTTCTATATGTGCTTCGTTCTCTGCTCACGTGACATCACACAGCATTGACCTTGTCACATGTGTCACAATATAATTTTCTTATTTTTCTGATTATGTGACTTAAAGGACCTACTGATTACAGAGCGTCAACAAAAGCCGGAATGAATGGTACTACCTGGTGAAATCCACACAACTGATGTCCGGCGCTGCATCTGATAACAGAGGAAATTCGGTGCAAACTAACTTTACGTGCTTGAGCTCGCAAATCGATGATCTCAACGATGGTACACAAGTGAGACTTCGACGCCGCAAGTATTTGCTCGCAGCTAAAGGGCGCGTGTAAGTATTTTTCTACTCCTGCAATATTATGTGGTAGCTATGGCACGTTGCTCCAAGTTGAGTTTGTCGTCGCATACATTTCTGTAATTCCAAAATTAAGTTTGTTCGGCATCTCATCACATAAGAAAAAAAATTATTGCTCTCACTCTGCATTCTACGAAGCGTCCGCAAATCAAGGTGCGCAAGGGCAGTGTGAGTGCGCGTACCTTCTGGGAACAACATTAGAAATGAAACGCTAGAGAGGTTGAACATGCTTACATGCTATAGCCTCGCACGGCATATTTCCTCAATGTCTAAAATATTCGCTAATACCTATTTAAGCAAATAGAACATAGCATGTAAAGGTTGCCTTAATATTTCCGCTGTCGGCCATGTTTGTGCCCACGTCCTTCAGTGCGCGCTCTAAATACTCGCGGACAACTTTCCTTGGCAAAGAAGCGAAGGTTGCGAAGCCACATTACCCTTGCGCTGCCTCTAAGGAATGCAATGCTGCAATTGTGTCCGTGTATTCTACTCTAGAAATAAAATAAACATTCCTTCATTTTCTACAGGCAGCCTTTCAAAAGAAGGCACCACGCAGACCAGCGAGATATTTATATTTGTCTTGCATTTTACTTTGTCATTTCACGTTTTTGCGCAAGTGACAAAAACGCCGCTCTTTTTGCGCGTACTTCCGGAGTGAAATGGCGTCTCCACTCTCCAGTGAGCGTTTGTCAGTTTCTGGCTCTTCCACAGACTCGCCACAGAAGATGATGACAAAATTTATCAGCAAATGTATGTCGGTCTGATCCCGGCTGAGTTCTTTTTCTGCCTTCAAATGTGCACATGAGTTGTGGAATGTTCACAAACCGAAAGCGCGCCAACCGGGCTAATTCGCGCAGGAGTACATGTGCAGTTGGTCCGCCCCCGTAGCCTTGCCTTCATAGTCAAGAAAAGTGCGCTAGTTTAGCCGCCTTGTCCAGGACCGCCGAACCCATCGACGCTGTGCAGCGTCGAGCACAGCAGCGGAATCGCACTAGTGCGCGCTATACGCCACACTCTTTCTGGAACACTCTTTTCCGTCCATTTGCCGGCAATCTCCGCGGTATAGATACGTCTGCTATGGAAAAGTAATTTTTAGACACTTCTTAAGAAAATAAGTTTACTTAGCGGTGATTCATACTGTGTACTTAAACTTGCATAGCTTTGTGGTTTGCGAAGCTTTCCTGGAATGCCTGCTTCTTAGCTAATTTATTTAAAGGGACTGTCTACCGCTCGAGAAAGTTTTTAGACTGTGATAAAACTGGGCAGATCGGGCGTCACATTTACGCGAACGAGCACGCTTTCACCCCACAAAAAGGAATTACGTCTTTAATTTTGCTCTGACAGTGGTGCAAAAAACGCCGCTAGCGACACCCAACAGCGTGTTCATTTTCCAAGTGTACGATAACTAGCTCATGCAGGCATACATATTCTGCTGAAAAACTATTATGTATGTCTTACAAGCGTACTTCACCCTATGAGACACCTTGTCACCGCGTGCAAGAGCAATTTGTTCTTTTTTTCCCTGCTTTCGGGGTGGCGCAGGTGGCGCTGTCTTCGATTTCGTCTGCCTGCACAGGCGCGTAGTACTGCGCTTGTCATGCATGCGGCGCTGCATGTGCGAGGCGCACCCCCGCGCGCCGCCTTTCCGTCGCCTCTCCTCCTCCTCGTCACCTCTGGAATGTCGACCTTTAAACCGGTTCTTGTTGAGAAGCCTCCCGTGCCCGAAAGGGTTTCCAGGGAATCGACGGCGCATCATGCGCGGTAACCAATGTTGCTGGCATGCCTACACTAGGAAAGGAGCGACTTCGTAGATAAAAAAATTGTGTGTTAATAATTTCTATTCAGTTTCTGGAGAAACCACTGCACGCTGGGACACTTCGAAAGGTACGCTTTCTATTGACCCAAAAAACGGGAGAGCGATGAAGGACGGTAGATGGTCCCTTAAAGACAGTGAGGTAGCCCTCCGTTGAACGAGGGGGACAACGTCGCTGTCTACTCCTTATAATTCCTTATAAGTTGGACCACAGACAATCTACGATTGAACACGAAGAATCTTAGCATGTAGCCTGAATTCGGTCGTCCGCTGGTGAGTGACACTACCCGTTACAATACGTCATCAATAGCTTTCGTCTATAACTCATATGGGCGACGTTATCTCGGGTTCAGAATTCACTCAAAAAAGAGACTGAGTGAGCACTTACTTGCACGTACACACGGAGGAGTCATCTTACTGTCCCGTCAGCAGTTAACAATGACCTCCTACGGTGCGAAGCGACATAACAAGTTCACAAGCGTGAAAGCCAAAACCGCTTTCACAAGAGTTTCGGCCGAACGAGCTGGTGCCGTCGAGTCGACGGCGATGCACGATGGTGAGCGCCATGCAGGGGAAAAATTCACCGCCGCACGACGCACTGTTTGATAATAGTGTTTCTCGCATATTTCACTTACGTAGACGATTAATCGGTTGGCGCGTCGTGCGACATGCCGGTGGACAGCCCCCACAATCGGCGACCTTATCGGAGCTTCAGGTCTCCGTGGCAGAGCACCGACGACCGAACAGCACTCTCCACCTCTACTGACGATGCAGCCTGGATGATGCGGCAAACCGGTCGTTGCCAAAGCACATATCAGACTCAAGGTGACAACCCACAATCGATGATGAAACCTATATGATGGTTATTATGTACAAATGATGAAGAGCCTATGAAGTGGCCACAATATTGTCACAATGCCGCATCTTTGAACAGACTGTTCACAACTCCTCTGGGATAAAAGCACAGGGTAATAAAGTCCATTGATTGTTGGCCCGTGTGTTCATCTGGGCACCATGACCCAACTGTTTACATTCCACTGCACAGAGTTGGTTTGCAGCATGTTAGTCTATTTTTCATTGTTGATAAAACGAAATCCAGTGACGGTGTCACCTCGACAGATTAGATTTTTAGACGTACAGCAGTTCCGCGCAAGGCAAGAGCAAGCATCGTCGTATTACACGAATGGACTTTCCACTTTTTGACCTTGCTCAGCTGAAAGCCCTGGTAACTCTCCCTTCGTGCAAGACTGTTCACAATACAGGTTCAATGCAGGTACTTTATTCGCATTGTTTACTGCAATGGTGGTGCGTTCTGGTACATTTTTGCGGATTTTTCTGGCAAATGACACCTGTCGCTCTCCAGGCTCGCGCTCTTCATACGTCATGCTATTTTCCAGACGATTTCTCAAGTATCTACGGTGCTCGTGTGTTTGTGAAGAAAAGGAGCAACGACACTTACCCTCGTCGTGAACAGAAATGAGGCCGTTTGCATAAGGACAATCACACGCTATACTTAAATGGCATAAGAAACGCACGAGAAACACACACACAACCATGCGCGCACGCACGCACGCACGCACAAGGTATGCAACACATGAACGAAGCAAGCGAGCGAACGAGATAGTCAAAAGTGTGTGGGGCATAAATGTCTCACAAAAAAATGTGGTTGAACCCTGTGTCATAGGAATCGGTATACCACGCAAGTGAAACCTTTTTTCGCGAAGCTGGTGAATGCGTAAACAGCATTCTGGCGAATAGAGGTGGGTTGGCTACTCTGGACATGTCAACAGGTTACATGTAGACATAAGCGACACCGTAACACGCCACAGTAATCCGACAGTCGTACACAAGAGAAAGTGGTTCAACGAGTCACGTTGCTCCGTAGGCACAGAATTCCAGGCGCCAGAGGCCTCAGCAAATCTACCATCAAACAGGAGCGTCCGCAAACAGTGACACCTCGCAAGCGAGACCGAACGCGTTCTCAGCGGACCATTTTTGTGAAGACAAAGCACACTGCAGCGAAACTCGCATCATTTCCTTCCACGGCCGTCTTCGCGTAGCTGGAGTAGCGCGCCTCGCACCTCAACACACATGGGCCCGTATTCTGAGATGTGTCGGCAAAGGCGACAGTATGCTTTAGTCACGTAAGTGTCGCCTTTGGTGTCTTCTGCGGTGGTGATTCACTGGTGGAACGAGCTGGAGACCCGCCGTCGCTGTTTGTTCAACCAGCCTCCCAATGGGGCAGGGTACGAGCAACGTGTAGGGTTCCTTTCTCATGACCTCGACGCGTGTACGCGCACACTAGTTACCACAAGTCCATCCCTAGACGTGGACCGGCACCTTTTGCATCCATGGGAGGCAAGCAGAGTCCTCACGCGGCTTTGGAAACTCCAACGTCTTAGCTAAATCTGAAGCTTCATCGGTGTATCAACCAACTTTTGCAGGAGGCAAAATAATACCCACAAATTCTCATCCGGAACAACTGGCAAGGTTTCTACTAGTGTCTCTCGGGCAGCCTGAGCAGTGCGAAAATACGATCGACACCACGCCCTCATAGATCCAGCCTCAATCAAGGCACAAACACTTCAACTACGCAGCTTAACACGTATGTATCGAGGCGATCCACCCGGTATTCTGAATGAGCTTGAACAGTGCTTCATTACTACCGCTCACCTGCTCAGTACCTCGATTACCCGCATGCGGAACAATCCAACGAGGAACTTGATGGGCGCAGATCACGGTCGATGAAGTTCGCGTGGTACACCAGGATTTCCGTCAAAACTCAGCACCAGGCGCAGATAACATCAAATTTTCTGCCCTACGGAATTTCAGCAACTCAGATCTGAATTACTTAACAAACCTCTTCAATGACAACTATCATAATGGTAGACTCCCACAGGCATGACTCATGCCGACATTTCTCTGATACCCAAACCAGGCGGCCCCATAGCCATAGCCAATCTGCGGCTTATATCTCTCACCTCATGCATCAGAAAGTTAATGAAGCACGTGTTTTATGGCGTTTGCAACCTTTATTCCAACATCAGTCATTCTTCTCCCACTCACAGTTCGTATTTCGAGCACATCTCCAAGCAAAGGACGTGCTTCTACACTCAAGAGGAGGTTATAGGCGCTCCGTCGCGTGCCAAGACGAGGGTCACCTTCGCCTTTGATCTAAAAGGGGCGTTTGACAACGTGGCACACGATTTGATCCTGATAACTCTGGGAAAGTATCATTGCGATGGCCGCATGTATAATTGCATCCGTTACTTTCTGCGCGACAGAAAAGCCACCATTGGGTATGGTGACACCGGTCGGACACCATTCGTCTTACAGGTCGCGGCACGCCGCAGGGATCCATTCTGTCCCCCACCCTGTTTAATATCGCCCTGGAAAGACTACTTCAGCTGCTCGATCATATCCCCGATGTGGCACATACGATTTTGTAGACGGCTTCACAATCTGGAAGACCCGAGGGTCAAATGGGGCTTTTCAGGATCGGTTGCATCAGGCAATCGATATCGTTAACGCTTATGCGCAGAGTACGGCAGCCTGACCGGCTCCCTGCCAGAGTCCGACCCTATTCTCTCCCGCGCGCGCAGCACTGGCCCTCCTGCCGCGATCACCGTACGCGTGAACGGCTGTCCGTCCCCCAAGTGGACAGTGCTCGTGTACTTGTATTGTACATTCAGGCAAACGAAAAGGCAAACTACACTGTGTCTCTTCTGAATGAAGATTGAACGTACCAAGAGCCACAAGAAAGAAAGAAGAAACAAGAGGCAAGATGGAAAAAAGAACCGAGAATCAGGACGGAAAGAAGAAAGGAAGATCGGAAGGAAGAGCGTGAAGTAAGGAGAAAGAAGAAACAAGACCAAGAAACAGAGCACAACTCTACACAAGACACCAAAAAAACTTCAAGAAGCGGAAGATTGACGAATAATAATATGCTTATTTCTTTCTGTTATTTACTTACCTCCATTTAAGTTCAATAAATGCCCGTTGCTGGCCGTTCGTTTTCCCCGGTGGTGGTCGCTGGCGGTAGTAAATTTGGAATTTCACTTTTAAACTTTCTCTTTTTTTTTCAACTCAAACCTTTTCCACCCCTCAACAATCCCCATTACCTCCTTTCCTTTGAATTCTCTTACCCACAACCTGCGATACTTCAGTGGTGCCGGTGGGCGCCCTATCCCTTTTCACATTCTCTCCCGACAAACCGAACAGATTCTCGCCATCATGCGACTGGCTGAGTCTGCGTGATCAATCGCATCACCTACCACATCACCTTCCACAGACTCACCGAATCAGGCTAGATCGGATCGACGCTATGCTGCGAAAGGCGGCCAGGCTCTCCCGTGACCTCCCTCGTTGTACCGCCACGAAACGTTTACTATCCCTAGGGATGCATAACACACTCAGCGAGCTATTAAAAGCTCGATGTACGACTCAAAGGCGGCACCTGTCACTCACGCTCACTGGTCAGCACCTACCGCCGTGACGGGGACAGCGTCATCACGGTTCCGACTTGTGTCCGTAAAATCTTAAAGCTGAACCCAGTTGAACGATGCGCGCCCTCAGCACGATGAGGCACACCAGCTCGCGGTGTTCGATACTTGTTGCATAAGCTCGGTAACATCCCAGAGACAAGTTGTGATGAGTGAGTGCGCTACCTGTGCATGTGCGGTGTGCTCGATGCTGTGTGGTGGTGCTGGTGTCGCCAGTGACGCAAACGCGGTGGCGTGACGCGAGCGAGACACCGCGCAACGGACACGTGCGGCGCAGGAAAAAGGAAGACGTCGGCGGGACATGGCACGTGCGCGCGGAGAAGAATACCGGCTACGACCAATTCAAAGAGGACACGTAGCAAACCAACGCAAAGACGATGACGAAGAGGGGAAGGCGGCAGTCGGACTCTGAGAACTCGAAGGAAGGGACGCTGGTGTCAGGGTCCGTGTCGTCGGGTTGCGGACTCGAGCACGAAGGGCCCGACAGTGTCCAAGCTTCCAGACGTCCTCGGGAGTAGGTGATCGTGGGGAAGAGACGCCCCGACGGTCCGGGCAGCTGAACGTCAGCGAGAAGCAAGCTTCGCCACCTCGGGTGGCTATCGGAGTTCTACTGCCGAGTGTCAGCCACGGGACGAGCCCAAGCGCATACCGCCATCCTCCACGCTGTGTATGTGCGCAGGGAGGCCACCGACCGGTTGTGCCTGAGGGCGCCGCCTTCTACAACCGTGCGCCAACTCGTCTGCTTGTCCACTCGGCGAGCAGCCTCGCCGCCTTCTACAACCGTGCGCCGACCCGTCTGCTCGTCCACTCGGCGAGCAGCCTCTCCGCCAACGCAACCACCTGCCAGCGACTCCACCGCTCCACTCCACTCAAGCGTCGCCACAGCTGGTGAAGTGTTTTTCCTTCCTTTTCAACGGTCCGCTGAACCTTCGCCGTTTAGCCAGTCGCCGCTCGCAGTATTGTGGACATATTATTAACTTATCTCTGTTTTGGTTACTTCTTTCGTTTTTCCCTTTCTGTTTTTATCTTAAACTCCATATTAGTCTGTTATTGGTTTTTGTTGTTGTGTACAAAAAATGGCTTCGCTGTTCCTGATTTGAGGCTTTGTCTCCATCTAAGCAATATCCACAATAGAACCTGCATGACAAATTGGCGTCCGCGACAGGACAGGGCAGGACGAAGCCATTTTTTCCATTTGCATGTCTAGAGAGTTACCGCGATGAGTATGGCAGAATTTATAGCGTTGGGTGAGCGCATGGGGTTGCAGGGCGCGGAGCTAAGAAAATGGGTAGATGAGCAGTCTGAGAGAGCTCAGGTGGAGGCTGCTAAAGCTCGCGAAGAACGGGTAGCAGAGCGCAAGGCAACAAAAGAACGTTTGCAAATGGAGCAGAAGGCACTGGAGCTACGCCTTAAACTGGCGGAAGCTGGACGCTCCGCAGAGTCAACCAATCGAGTCCGCGAAATGAAGGGAGTACGCCCATCGTTGGTAAACCCTCACAGTCTAATACCCGTGTTCAATGAAAGCCGGGATGATTTGGACACTTATTTAAAGCGATTTGAGCTTGTTGCTAGTGGTCAGGAATGGCCGAAAGAGAAATGGGCCACTGCCCTGAGTTTGTGCCTCGATGGTGAGGCATTAAAGGTGTGTGGCCGTTTGTCGCCTGAAGACTGACTAAACTATGACTCTGCGAAAAAGGCTTTGCTCCAACGTTTTCGTTGTACTGCTGAGGGCTATCGGGAGAAATTCCGTCGTAGTAGGCCTCTCGACAATGAAACCGCTAAGCAGTACGCCACTAGGCTGTTTAGTTTTTTTGATCGATGGTTAGAGATGACCGAACAGGGCAAAACTTTTGAAGCAGTGCGAGATTTGATGGTCGCAGAAGAGCTTTTGAACAATTGCCATAACCGCCTTTCACTGTTTCTTCGCGAAAGAAACTGTAAAACGGTTCAGCAAATAGCAGAAGCGGCTGACCATTTCATGGAAGCGCAGCGGCAAAGCAACCTGCTTGTTTTCCGAGAGAAAGAAGAAACACGACAAAAGAGCTTTGGTGAACCCGGCAAGTCCTCAACCAAATGTTTCGTTTGTGCCAAACCAGGACATCAAGCGTCAGATTGTCGCTCAAAAGTCAGTCAACCCTATTGTGGCTTCTGTCGGAAAACGGGTCATGACACCCAGTCTTGCCGACGGAAAGGTGGTGGAGGAAAGGAATCCACAGCGTGTCTTTCGTCACCAATTGAGGTCTCAGGACAGGAGAGGTCAAGGTGGTCCAACCAAAATACTAGGCAAGCAGAAGGTTTCAGTGCTACGGGACACGGGCAGCAACAGTCTGGTCGTACGCAGGTCTTTGGTCCCTGATAGAGCCCTGACCGGCACCAAGGCAAAGCTGTTTCTAGCCGATGGTAGTATGATTGAAGCCTCAGAGGCGGAGGTCACCATATCTTCGCCATACTTCAGTGGTCGCGCCATTGTGAAATGTTTGGAAAACCCCCTGTACGACGTCATAGTCGGCAATGTCCCTGGGGCACGTAACCACACGGATCCCGATCCAGACTGGAAAAACTTCACGAAAGTTTCAGGGGGCGACCACAGATCTCTTAGACAGGATCGCATGGACGTGTCGGTAACGGCAGCCGATCCTGCGGTCGTTGGCGCGAAGGTCGCGAAGATGCACCACAACAGTGATTTAAACCTGTTGAAGGTGTCAAGGCAGGTGTTCCAACGGGAACAAGAACAAGATTCAAGTTTGGACATTTGCAGGAAGAAGATTGGCCGGACGTTTCAAGGTTCTGGGTCCACGGCGCAGTCATTTTATATGGATGAAGGGCTCATGTATCGCTCTTACCAATACTGCCCTGGGAAGACGGTGGAGCAAGCGGTGGTGCCCAGAAGTCTTCGGGCCTAAATTTTGGTACTAGCCCATGAAAATCCATTGTCTGGCCATCAGGGAATAAATAAAACTGCCGAAAAGATACTCAATGCGTTTTACTGGCCGGGCATTCAAGCAGATATTAAAAGATTTGTCCGATCATGTGACTCCTGCCAGAGGACGCTACCGAAAGGCAGACTCGGCAAAGCTCCACTCGGACACATGCCACTCATCGATACGCCGTTCGAGCGAGTTGCAGTGGACCTCATCGGTCCTTTGTCTCCGATCTCGAGCAAAGGAAACCGCTATATTCTGACGCTGGTCGACTTCGCCACGAGATATCCTGATGCCGTACCACTACCGGCGATCGATTCGGCTACAGTGGCTGAAGGGCTCCTGGAAATGTTTTCCAGAATTGGTTTCCCGCGCGAGATCCTTTGTGACAACGCATCCAGTTTCATATCCAGTTTGATGAAGTAGGTGAATGAAATGTTAGCGATAAAACACCTCAGCTGCACTCCTTATCATCCAATGTGCAATGGTATGGTCGAACGCTTTAATGGCACGTTGAAAGCAATGCTTCGCAAGCTGTGCCAAGAACAACCCAAGATGTGGGATCGATATCTCGCCCCACTTTTGTTTGCTTACCGTGAAGTGCCACAGACGAGTTTCGGGTTTTCACCTATCGAACTCATATATGGTCGACACGCAAGGGGTCCACTAAATGTACTGAAGGAGCTGTGGACCAAAGATGAGATCAGCGAGGAAACGAAAACAGTTTACCAGTATGTATTGGATCTGCGGGAGCGGCTTGAAAAAACGCTACAACTTGCTCATCAAAACCTGAGCAAAGCACAAGCCTCGCAAAAGAAATACTACGGCAAAAAGAGTTATCGCCGACAACTAAAGGTGGGAGATCGAGCCTTGGTGCTGCTCCCAAGCAAAGAAAATAAGCTGTTAATACATTGGAAGGGACCTTTCATCGTGTCCGGCAAGAAAAATGACTTTGACTATTGGTTGGATGTTGGGAACGCCAGAAAATTGTTCCACATCAACATGCTGAAACGGTACGAAGAAAGAGAACCGATGGACACGGTTCAAGGGTCGACCTTCGTTGTGGTCGAAGAAGAGGAGACAGACAACCAGGCTGAATGTCTGAAGCCAGGCCCAGCACTCAGAAATGAAGCCATCATGAGATCGAAGGACTTAAATGAGCTCAAGATAAAAGTTCAAGATGTGGTGTTTACGCCTAAGAATATCTTTCCTGAAGTTCCTAGAACTCAAGGTGGAATCCATGCCGGACCACGATGCGTTCGAAGAAACCGTTTTCCTTCAAGCCCACGAAAGTGTCTTGGACCTCGTTGCCCTTGCAGGCACTATGTTTCACATGACACTCGATATTAGGCAGCGATGATACCTGGCATTGTTAGGAAATGTGTTGTTTCGTAGAGGTGCCGAGGAGTGAATATCGAGTACTTTGTTTGTAGAGGTGGTGTACTTCTCAAGTCGCTTTATTTTGTATTTGTATGAGATTCCAAGTGTGAATACTCAATCGGTGACTTTTTATTGTGCATGTGTGCATAGCAGGTGACAGTGTATGCATGTATGCCAGTTTACATCACTCATCGAGCTCCAAGTTTTTTTTTATAAAAAAAAACTTCTCTTCGGGGGGGACTCTTGTGATGAGTGAGTGCGCTACCTGTGCATGTGCGGTGTGCTCGATGCTGTGTGGTGGTGCTGGTGTCGCCAGTGACGCAAACGCGGTGGCGTGACGCGAGCGAGACACCGCGCAACGGACACGTGCGGCGCAGGAAAAAGGAAGACGTCGGCGGGACATGGCACGTGCGCGCGGAGAAGAATACCGGCTACGACCAATTCAAAGAGGACACGTAGCAAACCAACGCAAATACGATGACGAAGAGGGGAAGGCGGCAGTCGGACTCTGAGAACTCGAAGGAAGGGACGCTTGTGTCAGGGTCCGTGTCGTCGGGTTGCGGACTCGAGCACGAAGGGCCCGACAGTGTCCAAGCTTCCAGACGTCCTCGGGAGTAGGTGATCGTGGGGAAGAGACGCCCCGACGGTCCGGGCAGCTGAACGTCTGCGAGAAGCAAGCTTCGCCACCTCGGGTGGCTATGGGAGTTCTACTGCCGAGTGTCAGCCACGGGACGAGCCCAAGCGCATACCGCCATCCTCCACGCTGTGTATGTGCGCAGGGAGGCCACCGACCGGTTGTGCCTGAGGGCGCCGCCTTCTACAACCGTGCGCCAACTCGTCTGCTTGTCCACTCGGCGAGCAGCCTCGCCGCCTTCTACAACCGTGCACCGACCCGTCTGCTCGTCCACTCGGCGAGCAGCCTCTCCGCCAACGCAACCACCTGCCAGCGACTCCACCGCTCCACTCCACTCAAGCGTCGCCACAGCTGGTGAAGTGTTTTTCCTTCCTTTTCAATGGTCCGCTGAACCTTCGCCGTTTAGCCAGTCGCCGCTCGCAGTATTGTGGACATATTATTAACTTATCTCTGTTTTGGTTGCTTCTTTCGTTTTTCCCTTTCTGTTTTTATCTTAAACTCCATATTAGTCTGTTATTGGTTTTTGTTGTTGTGTACAAAAAATGGCTTCGCTGTTCCTGATTTGAGGCTTTGTCTCCATCTAAGCAATATCCACAATAGAACCTGCATGACAAATTGGCGTCCACGGCAGGACAGGACAGGACGAAGCCAAAGACGATGACGAAGAGGGGAAGGCGGCAGTCGGACTCTGAGAACTCGAAGGAAGGGACGCTGGTGTCAGGGTCCGAGGACGTCTGGAAGCTTGGACACTGTCGGGCCCTTCGTGCTCGAGTCCGCAACCCGACGACACGGACCCTGACACCAGCGTCCCTTCCTTCGAGTTCTCAGAGTCCGACTGCCGCCTTCCCCTCTTCGTCATCGTCTTTGCCTTGGTTTGCTACGTGTCCTCTTTGAATTGGTCGTAGCCGGTATTCTTCTCCGAGCGCACGTGCCATGTCCCGCCGACGTCTTCCTTTTTCCTGCGCCGCACGTGTCCGTTGCGCGGTGTCTCGCTCGCGTCACGCCACCGCGTTTGCGTCACTGGCGACACCAGCACCACCACACAGCATCGAGCACACCGCACATGCACAGGTAGCGCACTCACTCATCACACAAGTGCCTTATAAACTGATGCCGCACTCTGCCGGCGCGGATGCTCCGCAGTTGTGTTTGATGGTACTGACATTGTGCTGACGGCTGCGTCTTTGAGGGGTTCTGCACCTACAGACGGCGACGTCCTTCGTGTCGCACTTGCTGTGCGACATGCTGTTCAGATCCCTGGAGAAGTCTACATACTATCTAACTCCAAGCAAGCGTGTCGCGCCTCTTTGATGGGACGAGGTTTCTCCAAGGCGGCTCAACGCATTCTATGTAAATCGACCAGCACAAACGAAGACACATCCGAACCATATCCCGTCTTCTTGGACTGGGATTTTGGCCATGCCTCATTGTATGGTAACAATCGAGCTTAGGCGGTCGCTCTAGAAATTGCCTATTGAGCTGCCTGGCATGGCGCGGAGGAGAGTCCAATTCAGACGGGACGTCGACTCACATACCGCAACATATTAAAATATTATGCCGCAGCTACACTCACCATGTGCCCGCCGCCGCCGTTGCTATCGAAAGAGGAAGAGTGGGCACTCAGTCAACTCCAAACGCACATCTTCCCCAACCTGTCCTGCCTGCATAAATTCTACCCAGAACGTTACGTAGACTCTTGCCCGGGCTGTGGCTGCTCCCCAACGACATTCGATGTCAAGGTAGAGTGCGCCTCTACATTATTCTCTCTCCTCCACGCTATCCTGCGTCCCCTAAGCACCAAACAGCTGTGGGAAGATGCTCTCTCCGGCGGACCTCCCGAAATCCATCGGACCCTAGTTCAATGGGCCCCCTAACGTCGCCGAGATCATGTTATACCCCTGTTACACGGGCGGCCGTGACTACGGTTAGCGTAACAGCGGTTAACAATCTCAACCGTAGTTAACGCCAACCGTAGTCCACCGGAGTTACACGGGCTATCGTGTTCGCGGTTGACAGAAGCTCCGCCCATACCCAGCACATCGACATAAACACACTCGCAAGACTTCGTATCCTCGTCATTATAGGTACGAGAGAAGCAACTTTGCACAACAATGCATTGTTCTATGAGGACATTGTTGATAAAACTACGCCTTTGCGAGCTACAAACGCATCAAAACAATCCACCGTCACCGCGGAATATCCAGGGCCACGTCCAGGGCTGACAACTCCGAGCGTTAGTCCTAGCGAAGAGTACGGCGGTGCCGTTCGCGATCAAGCGCGACTTGAGCTCGTCACAGAGCGCTTCTTTTTGCCATCACGATTAACATTAGTACTCGTATATCATGTCTGAACATGTGCGATTAGATTTACCTGCCTCTCGGTGTGAAGAGGAAGGTCTGAAAGGAAGCGGGTCGGCTCGGCGAAACGACCGGTGCCGCTGCACCTCTCGCATCGCGGCATGCGATCTGTCGAGCAGTGGGGAAGTGGCCAATGCGTTGCAGAAATGGCAAACGTTAGAGCTAACTTTACTCAGTTATGAATCATTTTGTGTCATAAGCAAATCGGAGTCAATATTTTAAATTCTGTTGCGAGCGGTGATATAGCAAAAGCCTCGGTAGCCTTGGCCCGAGCGTTACGAGCGTACCGAAGCAACCGCTGTGCGCTGCAGAAGCACGTGTTTCGACCACTTGGGTGCACTGAGGTAATATTATCGTACAAAAGTTGTATTACTGCTTCGTATATGCTGCAACGGGTAGAGGGCCACTTTTGGGAGGATATCTGCGAAGTGCCGCTGAACTCGGGAGCGGTACCGTCCGCCATTTCGTCCGTTTCCGAACGTCGGTTTACGTTTAACCGGGCTAGGCAAGCTCGGTTGCCGGCCAACCGCGGTTAGGTCTAACCGCTGTTTCGCGCACCGTGTAACTGCGCTAACCGCGTTTAACGATAACCGCAGTTACGCTAACTGTGGTTAAGGGCGCCCGTGTAACAGTGGTATTAGGGACCGCGCACTGGCGTTCCCCCGCACATGTGTACTGTGTATGTGTACTGTGTTCCACCCTTTTGTAAGGTAATCATGGGTCATTTACACTCACATGGATGACATTTCCTCGAGGAAAAGCAATAACCCCAAGAACACACGCACGCACAACAAAAAGAAAGAAATATAAACTTTGGTGCTTCCTCATTGATTAACGTTACAGTACACACTCGCTTACAACGTGAGTACCAAAAGAATGCAAAAGCCAGCGCACAAAAAATTCCTCCATATCCCATGCATTCTGAGAATTGGTGTCATGCGAAGTCAGCGATAAGAATGCATGTGGCGAATCGTGTGGCATGCAACCCCGCCATGCTTGTCCAGTGGCTACGGCACTCGGCTTCTGATCCGAAAGACGTGGGAATCAATCCCGTTCGTGGCGGCTGCATTTCGATGGAGGCGAAATGTTGAGAGCTGTGTACTGTGGGATTTCAGTGCACGTGAAAAAAAAATCAGGTTGTCCAAATTTTCAGAGCCCTCCACTTCGGCGTCTCTCATAATCATGGCGGGTTTTTGGGACTTAAATCACCAGATAAGTTTTCGTGCGTCATTCACCAAAATGCTAAGAACAGGACAAATGCCTTTGTGCAAATAGCATGAGCAGGTTATGCTTACGGGGATGACCACGAAACTCGACGTCACCATGGCGACTAAGTGGTAGCTCATGCTAGGACGTAACATTGGCACTAGCGTTAGTGCACAGCACGGACATGTGTTTCATCGCGGAGAAATGCAGGCTACTATGCGGTCATGAGCATGTCATGAGCGCCGTTCAATGCAGTGTGCATACAGATGGAGCAAAGTTGGACAAAAGCATGCCAAGTGCTACCAAACTCGGGTACGGGTCAAGAAAAAATGCGGCTTCTGCCTATCAAAGAACCCTTCTCCAGCCAATGCTGCCCTTCTGTCAATGTGACGTCTCGGCCCACCACCTCCACGGCGCGCCTACGAGAGAAATCGGAGCGCGACGCGGAGAGGGTTTACCAGGATGTCACGTTGACAGAGCAGCACCACTACCTGGAGAAGGGTTCTTTGCCAGGCAAATACCGCGTTTTATCTTGACCTGTACCCGCGTATAGAACATATGTATTGTTTGTTTGTGTTGCTCTGACAGCTCTTAACACACGTTAAAAGCGCAACTGATGTTACGCAAGAACAATCATGCTGGTGCTTTAGGTTTATAACTATACCGTGCCGAAGCGGCAGACGTAACCTAGCGGTAGCGTGCCTACATGGGACCTCGGGGGCCCGGGTTCGATACCCGCCTATACCGCTTCTCATGGTAGGTTTCGGAACTGCACCACATCATATGCGCCACACAGCGGTGGCGCATATCATCTGTGGCGCATACTCGAATACCACGGGCCGAGCATTACGGGTATCAGTCACACATGATTACAGTGTCGTTTAATCGTGACGTACATGACGAGTATATGACGACAGTTACCTAAAGATCTAGCACACGTGTTTGTCATGCATTGCCACCTTACCATCCAAATATAGATAGATAGATAGATAGATAGATAGATAAATAGATAGATAGATAGATAGATAGATAGATAGATAGATAGATAGATAGATAGATAGATAGATAGATAGATAGATAGATATGGTCAAAATGACTTAAGTTCCGTGAGAAATGTTTCGCATGTAAAACCACCTTAAATATCCTTGAATTTCATACGTCGCTTTTTTTTTGCCAAACATTTCAGGCACAACACCGAAGATAAAGTAACAACAGATTCTGCGTTTAACTATACGACAAAAAACGTAGTAAAGGTCATATATAATCTAGGTACGTAAAACGTTAGTCCATTTGGTGAACTCTTTCATTGATTGCGTGCAAGTATGCCATGGCGGGGAAACTTTTGGGCGGTTTACAAGGTGTGCGGGATCATGTCTACATTCGTAGGGGAATATGTGAGCCAAGAACTCAGCCTAGGCAGGGCAGTGACGTCCAGTCAATGCATGAGCGAGAGTATGCTTCTACTGCTAAAGACTCAAAAGCCCAGCATTAATTATATTCAGTATACCACAGCGCTTCATCGTTGTTCACGGCAAAGACGATGGAATTAAAATTTTATTAATAATGCGGATAATGCTCAAATTTCTCAACATTAAGGCGCTATAACCTAGTGACGCTATGTTTGTCGCTCACCATCTTCGATTCACCTCCAGTTGGGGCTGCTTTAATATGTACAAGAAATATCTGGAAAAATGAAAGTCAGTTAAAGAACGTCAAGTATAGATTTGTATGGCGTAGATGCGATATAAGAACATAAGTTTAGAAAAGAGGACATTGAGTGCTTATTAGGGTGATTAATGAAAACTACTAACTTGGATTGGTTCATACCCGCATAATGCGTATGCGGGCATGGGAAATAAATAAATAAATAAATAAATAAATAAATAAATGTTATCAAGACAATGTTACTCTGGGACCTCTTCCTCTATGGCATTTTGTATATCTTGAAATTGGACACACGTGTGCATGTGATGTCCATTTAATGTAGTAAATTCTCTCTACTTTGTAATTTAGCTTTTGAGCGAACACGATAAGACGAAAGTAGGCAAAATAAAGAAACGATGATGAGGGCGCATGTGTGCCTGATAGAAGTCTGTGCTACTTTCAGTCGCCTACCAGCCGTACCATGATGTGAAACCTCCCTTGTGGCTACATCCCGAATTCCATAAAAATCCTGCAGATCCGATGCTCATAGGAATCGCTGTCATGCGAAAGTCAGAAAGGAGGTTATTGCCTACCACAAATTATCTGGCATTTAGTCAAGTGTTACGAGCAGGATCAAGCTCTTTTCGCAAAACGCGTGACTACCCACTCATGAGTGTGCTTAACATGGGGTAACCGGGAACGTCGACAGCGCCGTAACGACTGAATGGTAGCTCATGGTACCATGTAACGTTGGCACTCACGTTAGTCCAAAGCACAGGCGTCTGTTATTCGATCAAAAGTGTCCTACACAGTGCGTGTATGTGCTATCATAAGCATCGTTCGTTGAAGTTAAAGTTCAAATATTCCTATGGGGCCGAACATAGTTTTACAAAAGCATACCGAATGGTGCGTTCTTTTGATAGTGCTTATCACACATTAGAAGCGCAGGTCAGGTTACACAAGCACCATCAGTACAAATGCTGGTGCAGTAGATTTGTTTGTATTATATAACCGTGTTGGAGCAACACGAAAAATTTATACGGACAGCAAACGTGGGGAATCATGTGAACGATAATCAGTGAAACCGTCACCTCACGACTACTCACCGGAGCAGTCACAAACGCAGCAGGGAAGTTAAAAAATCACAGCATATCCACGGGGTGAATGATGATGAGTGGGCGAAGCTCCGGAGGGAATCATCGGTAAACCGTGAACTTTCCGTGCAAATCGCCCAGTCGATCATCATGTCAAGACGTCTTACGCAGCCCCTTAAACAGGCCGGAACGCGCACCGCGTTTGCCGACGCCATCACATGACTGCTGAGAGAGTATAAGGCGGAGAGGCCACAGCGTCTTACACCAGCTTCTTACACGGGCCGTAACGCGCTAGCACAAACGTGTTAGAAACGCGCAGTCTTTCGTTAATGTTGGGTATTTGCTGTCATCGTGGTGCATGTGTCCATGTGCGCTTCGTGGCGTAGTTCGAATGGCAATAAAGAAAGAAAAAAAAGCGCTTCGTGGCGTAGTGGCTAGCGCCGCGCGTTCGGAATCGAGGGGTCCCTGGGTCGATTCCGCGCTTCGGACAGAACGTTCGGAATTTTTTTCTCATCGTCCGTGGTCCAGCAAGCGCGATCCCACACGTACGGCGACGATCCAGGAGAATGAGAGGAGCGCTCCCCGCGCAGCCCGCGCAGCAGCCAATCGGAGAGCACCGCCAACGCCATCTAGCGTACCTTCACCCAACCGCCATATTGTACGCATGTCTATGGGACAGCGCCCTCTCGGAAACGAGACGAGAAATGGAGATGACGACACAGAATGCGTACAGCGCCATCTAGTGTAACGTCACCCAACTGCAGTTTGCATGCATCTCTATGGGACAGCGCCATCTATTGTATGCTATTGTATGCTAAGGGAGACGCTACTGGCTACGCAGGATGCATCGACAACCGAGAACAGCCCAGGTGATGCCATAAGGAGCTTCGCCCCTAAAAAACCCCAGGGATAAACGCACCACGTCCTGCTAACATAGTTGCACCGATAGAGCACATCCGCAAACGCCGCTAAAACAACACCTGTGCCAAAGGGAAAATAATCATAATGAACGCCTGACATCCGCTATCCTTATGGTGTTTTTATGTTTTTTGAACCTTTTTTCGTTGGTGGCCTAGCTTCCTTTGTTATTGGGTTGTTTACGGGCGTCAGGGCCGGTTGCGGATGTGCTCCATCGGTGTAACTATGTTAGCAGGACATTTATTTATTTATTTATTATCACCCTCAGGGCCAAAGGCATTAAAGAGGGGAGTGGGTTACAGCAAATGAAAACAATAAAATAAACAGAACGGTCAAGTACAAAGGCTTCTCAATTATACAGTTTTAGCTCGTCGTAAGAAATTGGTACAAAAGAATGACAGAAAAATGGTAACAACAAAATACAAAATGCACTCAGGTTACAAACATATAGTAGGAAAATTGCTTCGATTATACAATGTTAGCTAAAGACGCTCGAAACCTTTGTGTATCGTGAATGGATACGATTTCATCAGGAAGGTGGTTCCATTCCGTGGATGACCGAAGGAAAAATGACTGCAAAAACGTTTTAGTGTGACATGATTCGACACCAACCTTATAACGATGGTCGATACGAGGCGATACGTACTGTGGCTGAAAAATGAAATCATTGCGGAGTGTTGAATGATGGTATAGCTTGTGAAAAAGAACTAAACGTGAGATTTTGCGACGAGAAGAAAGTGAATTAAGCGAAAGGTTAGTTTTCATGGCAGACACACTTGCAGTTCTATTATAATTACGTAAGATTAAACGAACTGAATTATTTTGAACGAGTTCTAATGAATTAATGAGTTTATCAGTGGCAGGATCCCAAACAGCACATGCATATTCTAGTTTCGGACGTATAAGGGTAGTATAAAGAAGCTTTTTTAGGGATGAAGGGGCAGTTGAAAAGTTACGGCGCAGGTAACCAAGCATGCGGTTAGCATTATTAATTATATAGCCGGTATGAACGTTCCAAGATAAGTTAGCAGAGATGTGCACACCTAGGTATTTGTAAGAGTTAACCACTTCCAAGGGAACATTGTTTAAATAATATGTATGCATGCTGTTAGTTATTCGGGATACATGCATCACTTTACATTTGCTAACGTTTAGTTCCATTAACCACTTTTTACACCAATTAGCTACAGTGGTTAGATCCGACTGAAGGTGGTTATGATCTTGTGCATTAGTCATTTCACGAAAGATAACACAATCATCAGCAAATAAGTGAACGTGGGATGATAGAGAGGAAGGGAGGTCATTAATATAAATGAGAAATAAAAGAGGCCCGAGCACTGAACCTTGCGGTACACCGGAAGTTACGCTTCGAAGTGGTGAGTTATGGCCGTTTGCGGTAACAAATTGAGTGCGATTAGATAGGAAACATTCAATCCACTTTAGGATGTTAGTGTCAAGGTTCAGCTGTCTTAGTTTATAAAGTAAAAGTTTATGAGAGACCTTATCAAAAGCTTTAGCGAAGTCTAAAAAAAATACAATCTGCAAATGATGAACGATCGAGAATACGATGTAATTTATGCGTAAAGATTGCAAGCTGAGTTTCACATGAAAATGTTTTTCTAAAGCCATGCTGAGCTGGTGTGAAAAATGCATTTGATTCAAGGAAGTTAACAAGATGTTTGAAAATTATATGTTCGAGCAACTTACGCGTTACGTGCGTTTATTCCTGGGGTTTTTTTCTTAATTTCCCGGATGCGTTTGTGACTGCTCCGGTGCGTAGTCATGAGGTGACGGTTTCACTGGTTATCGATCACATGATTCCCTTCGTTTGCTGTCCCGTATAAATTTTTCGTGTTGCTTCAGTTAACCTCAGTTGAAAGTTGAGCGCCTGTCCTGCGTGTCTTTTCCTCGTCCCCGTCTTTTTAGCCCTCCAAGTTGCCCGCTTCAGGTATGCACCAACTAGCCCAAAAACACGTCCTCTTAAGTCATGCTCCTTTGTTAAGTGCCGCGCTCTTTAAGCCAGCCTTGCGGTGTGTGGGCCACTCCTGGAAGCAGTGCACAGTGTGAGGTGCAGAAAACTACGCGTGATTGCAGCATTGATTGTCACGTGTATAATCAGTTTGTCATGTTAGTTACGTAAGGATCTCTGAGTAATGCTCGTCATACATTTATACCCCGTCTTCCAAATATTTGGCTATACAGATGGACTGAGACATAGATAGATAGATAGATAGATAGATAGATAGATAGATAGATAGATAGATAGATAGATAGATAGATAGATAGATAGATAAAAATTCCAATACTATATAAATTGCGTCACATATTTTACTTGAATCCGCTCCGTACTCTTTACATCAGTTTTATACACTCGCAGATTATGTATGCAATTAGCGTATACGGCCTCAAATACCCTACCACATTGCTGCCAATTTTTTCTGCACAAAATACAGCGCTTAGAGCTATTCTCTTTCAAAAAGAAATGATTCCATTACATTCGCGTACCCAACGCTTAATATATTACCGGTGAAATACTACATTGATTACCATGTTGTCATTCTGCTATACAAATTCTTGCACAAAAATTATACGGTGTCCTTCAGTTAAAATTGATTGTCAAAATACCCCGTACTCAATGCCGTCAGTCACCTCAAAAGCACTAACTGTCCCGAGATCCCGCACTAATGATGATCATTTTTATTCACACACACAGCATCACAGCTCTGGAATAAACTCCCTGCACAGTTAACAACACTACATTTAATTATCATTTACAAAGCTGACTTTCCTTCTTGAATGCTTCACTCACTTGTTTATTGCGGATGGTTTTTATTTATTCGTACTATTACACACTTTGGTCTTTCTTTTTTTCTTCTCTCGCGCTCTAGTATTGTGTAATGGTATTTACGATAAGCGCCCCTCACAACTCCTGCGAGAGTTAGAGCGCCCTACTTTTATATTATAATCAATGTGTCTATCGTGAGGAGGTGAATAATAGTCTCTCTCTCTATATATATATATCAAAAAAAGTTCTTCCTGGCTATCGGGATAAATATACTATCAGGAAGACACAGTGACAAACATAGGATATATATATATATATATATATATGTATATATATATATATGTGTGTGTGTGTGTGTGTGTATTCCTCATGAGCCCTTTCGTTTCCTTTAATGATACGTTTGTTTTTCCTGGTTGTTGTGCTTTTTATTTCTTCTTTTAGGCGGCGACAGTTACGTCAATCCAGTTATCTTTAGCGATGGCGATATGTGCGACCTATTCAATATCAAAGACCAGGAAAATAACGATGGTAGGTGCGCTGCACAGTTTCTTTTTTTTTTCGAAGATTTGAGTATAAATGCAATATAGCTGATGAAAAGGGCGCAGTACAACTTCAAACCAAGAAAATTTTCTCTGGAAAAAGTAGGAAATAATATTTCAGGAAATAGCCACAGAGTAACCATTTTTATCCATACGAGCACAGTTTGACTTCCATGAATGAAACGCTACATCTCACCTATTGTGAAATATATCTAAAGGCTTACTTCTTCAAGTGGCTGGAAGATCACTTAGTTGTGACAGTGACGTTCACGGCGGTGCCGAGGGTCAGCTAATGAGCGTAACCTAATCAGAAAGCTTACGCGTTCAAAAAAGTACTCAGAGCATATTAGCTACAATTGAAGTAATTTTGTGAAATTGTTGTTGTGAAGCTAACGCGTATTTTATTTATTAAACAGTCACAAAGCAATGGGACGAAATATTTGGTATTTTTTGCGTTCAAAAGTGAGCTCCGCTATTCACGATGATTTTCGTTGATCTAATTAAAATCGACGAAGCTACACGAGGTGGTTTAGACACATGACTTCGCTGTTTCACCGAGTCATAATACATTCAAAATTCAGCATTTAGACTACCAGTGAGCGTGCGCGTCTTCTCTCTATATTCCAACACTTTTTGGTGTATTCTGGCTCTTGTATTGCTGCGTGGGATAAGGAAGTTTCTGTATGTATTCGGTGGCGACGTGTTGCATAGTGCTAAACGTAGAAACCAACCACAGGAAGGCGCGCGGAAGAGAGAGTGACAGACACAACGGCTGGACTAAAAACCGTGCTTGATTAACAAAGGCGATCTTCCAGGAAAACCAGGAGAGCATGCGCAGACCAACCAGCCAAACAACGAACACCGAAGCTAACGCCATTGTGATAAGGAGCTAACTAAGTTTCTTGTGCATCAAAGAAAGAGAACCAGTGCTGACGCAATTGTCTTGCATGCTAATGCGATAAGCCTCAAGAATTTCGCGCTCAAGCTTACCCCTGCCTCTACTAAGTATCCTAACATTGGAAAATACCGGGACACAACCACACTGCCGGGAAAGGTTGTGCTGGTGCTTTTCACCTAGGAGTAAGAACGCGTTGTTACCATACTGGTCGGCTCATTCTAAAATCGCTAAGAGAGCTATGACCATGAATTTCTTTCGCAACGCTCTGCAAAGGAGTTGCCACCACAGCATAAAGACAAGTTTTGGACTGTCAGATCGAGCGTTTAGTTACTGCTGGCTTTCCAAAACAGTTGCTCACAGCTGTAACAGAAACGCTATTGCCTAGGTTAAAGGGCTGATGAAGAAGAGTGCAGAACGAACAGGTAGTCAACGGAATCCCTTTGAAGTCATGCCTTATTTATACGAAATTTCCCACGGTGTCAAAAAAGTTCCTCTGAGACAAGGCATCAATGTTGTTGTTTCGGCTTCTTGCTGACTTTCTAGGCTTTGTTCGCGTATTGCTCGTGCGGGCACTAGAACCATGGTGTGCCCGCGCACCATGAAAACGAGTGCACATCTTGTGCCACACGTGTTGCGTATGAGATTCCGCTGACCTGTGAAAAGGTTTACATCGGCACAAATGACAGATGTGTCAGTGACAGGCTGCGCGAGTGCGACTGCTCTTTGAAGTCATCGGACGGGGCTGATCTGTCCCGTCATTGTCAGCAGTGCGATTGTGTCCGGCTATTTTAGAGAGGAGGAGGTGACTCCTCCTCTCTACCTCGCGTCCGCTATGCTGAGCTACGCTATTTTTTATCGCTACAGGCAAGGGATAGCGTAGCACCACCTGTGCACATGCGCCGCGCTCCCCACACCGTACGCCTCTCCTCCTCTCCACCGCGCTATGCTGACTAATCTTGTCTTAGCCTGGCGTTGCCTGTTGACGCTTACCTCGCGAAGAAAATTTGTTTGGCTGCTAGAGGTAATAAAGATGAAGGGCACGACCTCGGGTGAAGCGCGTAATTTAAGAGGAAGAAGTAAGGGATCGGAGCTAGTAAAGTAAAGGAGGAAGGGTTCCAGAGTAAAGGAGGGTTGCAGAGCAACGGCCACAGGTCCTGTTTTTCTACGGCTAGAATACAAGGATGCCAAGTCATATAAAGTAAGCAAACGATCGCCCGGATATTGATTATCGACTAAAGCTTTCAAAAAATGGTGAAGCGGTGGCACTTCCATTGCAACCTGTTTACGCCAGAGTGGCAGCTCCTCCGCGCTGTATGGTTGCAAGCGGCAAATGAAAAAGAGACGCACAACTCTGCCTTCCTGGGTGAGGCTGGACAGTAACTCTAATCTGCCAGTAGAGCATCACCTATGGAACCCGTCGCGCACAACTAACAGAACGGAACAGATCAAATCACAATAGACGCTGTGCTCAGCGTGGGAAAACGACGTAGCCGACTACGCTAACGAGAAACTGAAGGAAGCTTGGAGAGAGACGCTTCTCCACTTTCGATCTCCGCTTGCTGCCAGGGGGAGTGCCATGTTTAAACATGTACAAATAGGATCTCAGTGGCTTTATGGAAAACACGCCTTGTTTCTTCATTCTCCCTACCGTTGCTTAGAGGGTAATTATTAAAATCTACCACCTTAAACAGTCTTATAAACTGAGCAAGCTTAAATAGTTTTGCAACTGTCCGTAACAAAACGAGAAGGTCATGATTGCTGCGGCCCACACACAGCATCAAATGTGAAATTCGGGAAAGTTTGCAGTCGTGTGTTGCTGGCTGCACATTCATGTTTGTGCAAATATTCGGGACTATTTTTCCATACAGCTATACAAAAAAGAGTGTAACACGATAGCTTTCGCGCAAGTGGTGGTGACAGAGTTTTTTTTTTATGTACTAATATTGAGTTCGAAGATAAGAGCGACATATTTGAGCGCTAATGGACTTTGTATACCTGATTACTGAATAACCTTACAATCGATTGCTCAGCTTCCTTATGTATGTTGTTATTCTTTTAGTTTTCAAACATTTAAACTATCATTTCAAACATAGATATTTAGGCGATAATATTTCTGCCATATTGATAATGTGTAGACACAGAAGGAAGCAATAGCCGAGTCATTGCCGAGTTCAAAATCGAACATCTCCACGATCGAAAAAAAAAAGCAGTGTCACTATGTAATGTGCACAATAAAGCGTATTTGTTAGCCCAATAATGAGCTGGTGCCTGGGCGCACTTAGTTTGTCTCCGACTAATGCACTGGGAAACTAAGTATTTAAGCCTACTCACCAAGTGTAGTTCTTATTTTTTTTCCAGGTCATTCCGTTTGCTTTATGAAGCGGAATGTTTGATTGACGCGATACAGAACGGAAATTTCGCTGGTCTTGCTTTACATCACAACAAGGGTTTAACAGAATGAATGAAAAATACAACTAGCTTTTTTAAAAAGACACGCGAAGAAACATTTTTTTGCGGCTCATTTGGTTAATGCCTTGGCATCCAGGGGCCGCCCGTAGCGGCGTAATTCACGTCCTCACCGTGGGTTCCCGCTTAAACATACATTGTGATTTTGGCGCATAAATCTCTGAACGTAAGGCACGAAGAAATTCGTGGAATATCTCATTTGACTGATTTATTTCTAGGCAAATATATTTCAAGGAAATAGCAACGCGTTTTGATGGAATTTTCTGAAGCCATATAATGCGGGCCTTACATAAATTTAGCGCACAAAGCTCTTCCTGCACAACGTAGAATATTATAGAATCATCTTTTATTGCACTTCTTTGCTAAGCCACTTCCAACAACCCTTCGTTACGGATGAGGATGTCGACAATAATGTATAACGATTTTCAACATCCCAATACTTTCGAAGGCGACGAACTTTTTCTAATTATGTTTATTCTTTTCATCGATGTTGCGGAATGTTTCCTAACATTGGATAGCGAGCAGACCAGATAGTACGGCTTATGCGAACATTGTGAAAGTAGGCACAAGGTGGAAAGGAAAGACGGATGCGGGCCATTTATGGTTCGTCTTGGAAGGCGGTAATTAATGTTGCCTGCTAATTATTAATAATTAATACTTGCTCGCCTTCCACTAGCGAACACCGTAATATGATTACGCGACATCCTGTAACGGACTACTTCGGAAATTTCGACACCCCGGGGTTTTTTAACGTGCCCTTATTACGCACGATGGAAAGTCCTCTAGCATTTCTGCCTTAATGGAAAATGAGACGGCGGGGGCAGGACCCAACTTGTATTTTTTTCTGGTAAACAGTCGAGCACCGTAACCACTGTACCACCGCCGCGGCCTCAGCGGTGCTGACCGCAAGAGTGGTTAAAGGAGTACTGACACGAATTTTTGGCATTCTCATATTGTTGCTGTACATGAAAGCACTGGCGTGGAGAAACCCAATAAGTGTCATGGCGTCTCGCAAGGCAATGAATATATTTTTAATACGGCTTCCATAAAAGCCCACTTTCATTTTCGATTTCGAGGGGGCGGTTTCCTAGTGACGTGTCAACATACCCGGACGTACGTACGTCCAAGTCACGTAGGGACAGCAATTCGTGATAGCGTGGCTGTAACTCTGTCGTCTATGCTGAATCGTACGTGGGGAACGCAAACAACGATTATTTTACGGTCGTCCAGGCATTCTGACAAGCGATTTCGGCGATCTTTAAGTGTTCATACGTCATCGTGGTGTCCATTGCGCTGGGGCTGGCTTCTTGTTCTGGGCGACGCAAAGTTCAAAACCCAACTAAAATATTTTGTACGTGTTTCCTGGCTTCCGTGTGAGGAGGGCGTTGATAACACATGGCTAGAAAACGAAAAATGTATATTTTGCGCCGCCGCAAGATCGTGTTAGTACTGCTTTAAGTTCAACCTAGTTAATATTTACTACATGACCTTTTTGCCAGTAATAGAACGCGAAGGAAAATAAACAACACATACAACCACGACATGGGCGTTCATTATGCTGTGTTTATATTCAAGCAAGTAAAACAACCAAGCATTAGCCTAAAATTCTTAATTTTAATAGCGTAGCTGTCATAGCAGATGTAACACTGTACGGATCGTCGGCACTTAATAGCGGAGCCGTCACGCAGAAGGAAAAAGAGGACACGCTCTTGCTCTCGACCAAGTACTCACACTTCTACGCGATTATTGTTGTCGTTGTTGTTTTGTGGGGTTTTACGTCCCAAAACCAGTTCTGATTATGAGAGACGCCGTAGTGGAGGGCTCCGGAACTTTCGACCACCTGGGGTTGCGCAGGGATGCGCAGAAAGGAAAAGCAGACCCGCGCTTAATTCCCTCCGACCCCGTAACCACATCCCGGCTGGCTGCTAAATGGTATAGTGACAATGGTAGTGAAACTGACACCCTTGCTCTAGAGCACTGCACGGGCCGAGATTTTCGGCCCGGGCCCGACCCGAGCCCGCCACTCGCTGAAATTTACCCGCCCGAGCCCGGCCCGGTGAATCAAGGTGAGGCCCGCACCCGGCCCGAGCACGGAAAGAAACTTAACCTACCCTACCCGGCCCGCCCGATTGCAAGTCAGGCCCGACAGAGGCCCGAGCATGTAATTTCGAGCAAGGAGTTTTAAGCAGCAATAATAGACGTTTTGTTGTCGCATGCTTCGTTAAGAAGTACATTTTAAGCTTCAGTTATTAAGCCCAAAAAGCGACCTAATGTGGAAATATAATGAGCAACGATAATGGGTGCGAAGAAAATTTGTTGATCACAGGTATACTGTACCTGTTTCTTCGCATATTCAGATAGAAATAGTCAAGAGAGATTTTAGCATATTGTGACAGCCAAGTGATTAGTAGTATGACTTCAGCTTTAATAAAAAGCGTAATAAAAACGAAGGTGACAGGCAACACACTACACTGTTCTCGAACTTCTTGTTTTTATTGCACCCTCTATCAAAACACATGCCCTACCAACAAACCTAATCGCACGCCCTTCTAGATATTTAAAACCAGTCCTCAGTATAGTAGTAGCTTGCCTTAACAAGAAAATGATGAAATCGAAATTTATGAATGGTGTTTTAAATACACCAAGTTCAATTATAACTATAACAAACTGAGTGTATAAATGGGTAGACGTATGTACAGCCAAAAAAAAGAAAAACGAAGTGTGATATAATATTCTCACATCACGTCACGATACTGCAAGTATTTAGTCCTTATATTTTCTCGGCAGAGTTCCCACTTTGTCTTCTTACATGTTTTTGTGCAAGAAAAGCAAATTGTCGAGAGATGCTGGCTTTAAGTACGTCCTGCGCTTGTTCATCACAAAACTTGCCGCGCTGAATTTTATCTCACTACTCGCACTGGTTTTAAGGTGGTCGAACCATCCCCCCTCCCCCCTTCTAATACGTTATGCACAATTTCTTGCCGTGCTCTTTTCTTGCTCCTGTAATGGTGCATGCCTTCCTAGTGTGGTTATCGTTAGGAGGTGGCCATTCATCACAGTGGTAGCCCAGCAGGTAGGCCATTGCGCTGCCAAACCCGAGGACACGATTTCAATTCCACGGCCTCGTCTCCGCGCATTTTGATGGGAGCAAAATAAAAGAGCTCCTGTGCACGTGGATTTAGGTGCATGGTAATGAACCCCAGGGTATCGAAATTAATTCTGGATGCCCCACTATGGCATGCTTTATAGCCATATTGTTGTTTCGGGAGTTAAAAACCCGGTAATTATCAGCGGGTAGCCTTTGAATTTACGCGGAAAGGACTGGCATGAGATGAAAGAAAATATATTTGTCTATTTTTCGGCTTCGTTCCAGTTTGGTGATTACGGCGCAGCAAAGCTCCTCTACACTTAACGCTTGGGTTCGTGTTGCTCCAGGCAACGGGACTTTCCTTGACACGCAAATTGTTACCACCTTTTTCAAGCTAGAGATCTGACCAAGGGAATATATTTTGGCCTACGCTTATCTTAATAACAGTATACTATTTCTGCACGTTGCAACATTGTTACGGTGATAACATGGTGCTCTCGAAACATGTATATTGCGGAATAAGACTACAGTACATGGGTTGGCAAACCCTTTTTTTTTTCGAATTCCATGAAACATAACTGTGGTGTTTAGCTTCTCACAGATTTTTCGTGTGCTAACCCCTTCTTTCCGTCTTCTCATTCCTTAATCACCTGATTTACTCCACTCACATTCCTCCTCCTTCTTTGGGCCTACAAAGTAGCTAGTCGCGCTTGTCCAGCTCGCACAACTACACCAAAAGAAGCCGTGATTTATACCGCGGGAAAAAAGCTCTTTCCCTTTAATAATTCAATGTGTTGAGACTCGGCGTAGATGTTTAGTTTTTCGGAATGGCTGGAACTTTCACCAGCGTACCCCCCTATGCAGTTCTGTCATTGCTCTTGCGAGGATGAATTATAAATGTAACTTCATTTTATTAATCTCATTACTGCAATTATGAGAAAACATTTTTAATATAATTAACTAATGGAAATAAATACCTGATCCATTTACTCCTGGGTAGAGTTGCCAGACGCTACAGAGCTAACCGCAAATAATCATCACAAAATAAGACCGAAAAAGCGGCGTGACTTCCGTGAAAAAGCCCAAGGAAAGTGGAAATTTAAAGAATTTTCCCATTCTTGCAAACATTTTTATTTCATAAGAAATGTCACGGAAGTACGAAGGCGAGCTGAAGAAGTCACTAATTATTTTGTACAGCGAAAACATACGCAACTATAAACGAAATCACATATTTACTTTTTAACATTAGTGAGTTTTAGTATATCGGAAAGCAGCAAACGTAAAGATTTAGCGTTAAGGTTAACGTTACGGTAAAGCTGGGTGCACTTGGCGGCACAAACTAGACTTTTAGTATAGCGGAAGAGAGCGAAACGCTAAAGCTAACGCAAAGGCATGTACGGCGACAACTACACCTTAAAACAACTCTTATTAAATCCCTAAGTGCGCCACAAAATCATTGTGCCAGTATCGTGTGAGTGTGTTACTGTATCAGCAGACCCGAAAATCATCGCTGCGTTTCAACATGCCGCCATCGAGTCTCCTTTCTGACCCGTACTGCCTCATTTCGAAGTTGCGATGACATAGGAGCGCTTAATTTATACTTTGGAAACCAGAGAAGCTACGCAGGCAGTCCATGTCGTCGAGGCTATGCCGTATATACGAGAAATTTCGCCGACATTTCCGCTTTGAGAAGGCGGACTTTCCACTTGTCATCAGTGCCCCGGAGCTTCTGCAACATTTCTCCGGTGCCCAGGGGGTGCGCAGCGCATCTGTGCATGTGCCTGCGAAGGCTGGCTTATCCAAGTCGCCTTTGTGGCTGAAGGAATACTTCGCCAAACAGTACTGTCATTTCAAGCATTATACATACAGTAGCGCACCACACTACTCGTCTCGGCTTTATTTTGGTTTAGCTTGAAACAGCCGATGTACAAAAAGAAAAAAGCCCCGGTGGCAGTGCCGCCATCTCGACGAGACTACCGTAAACGTGAGCAAAACGACATGGCCTCTGAGATTTCGAACGCCGGCACGCGCAGTCTCGGAGGCCGTAAAAGCGAGTGCACTCACATTTTAAGCCTTGTGTGCCGCTTACTGAGTGCGTATCTTGAAAACGGCGACACATTGTCGCCAATACACGGCTGGCGAAGCTTAATTAGGCAAACCTAAGGCAAACAAGAACATGAGCGGGTAATGAATGAGCTTAACAACGCAGGCCGATGTCACGACAGATCTGAAGCGAGTGGTCTCACTTCGATCGACGCCGCCATCTTGCCAGCCGTACGGGTCCCTTTGCGAGCGTTAGCGTTGAACGATATCTTCCGAAAATAGCGTAGGCACGTAAAGGTATCGTATACGTTAACGTTCTGCGCATGCGCGGTGTGTTCCACGGTAACGTTAACCTTACGCTAAATCTTTGCGTTTGCTGCTTTCCGATATACTAAAACTCACTATTGTCTAGTCTCCATTCCGCTAAATGCACGTTTGCCAGTGCATGATTAATGTTACTTGTTCGTTCTCCCAGCGTATGTTTGACTTCAACAATCAACTACTCAAAGTCATCGACAAACGCGCTATTCGTTAACGTGATGATCACGAAGTTAACCATATTTACTAGGAAAATGTAAACAAGCCCGAAAAACGCGACAAGTGACGGGAAAATTCGACAAACGACACGTCAAAAAAAGAAACCCAAATCCACTTATTTTAAGCGCAACTGACACATCTGCTTTTAGGTCACTCGATCCTCATAAATCCCACAAGAAGCAAGAGAAATACAGTATTTCAGGTAAACCTTCACATAGCTCGTTCCACATAAAACTTGATAAAAGCCATCAAGTTCAAAACATGTGGACAGTGCACGTATGTTGCATAAAGCATGTTGAACCATCTTAAGAATGCACCAAAGAGCAAGGCCGGCCCGACCCAAGCCCGTAACCTCACACCTGGGCCCGACCCGAAGCCCGGAGCTTCAGGCCCGAGCCCGGCCCGGGACCGCCGTGAAAACAGCATTACCCAGCCCGGCCCGGGTTTTGCCCGTGCAGTGTTCGACCTTGCCCTAGCTCCGTTGTTTACTGGTGTTTCACGCTTCGCCACGGCAGTCCTGTGGTTATGGCACTGAGCTGCAGATCCGAAGGTCGCGGAATGGAATCCCGGCCACGGCGGCTGCATTTCGGTGCAGGCGAAATGTCGAGGCCCGTGTACTGTGCGATGTCAGTGCACGCTAAAGGAACCCCAGGTCGTTGAAACTTCCAGAGCCCTCCACTACGGGGTCTCTCGTAATCACAGCTTGTTTTAGGTCGTAAAACCCGAGAAACCATTATACTGACATTTCACAGGCGTGCAGCTGGCATTTCTTATGATATCGACTGATGTTGCCGGTGCACTCCTGTACAATAACAACGCTGTCTTCATTATATCTCCTTTCCACAATAAGGTCGTCCAACTCCTTGCCATGTTTTCTCTGTTTTTTTTTGGGGGGGGGGGGTGGAGGGGGGAGGGGAGAGTGGGTGCGCAAGGCACTTATGTGGAAGCTACTGATTCTCATTTCCTTATATTTTACATTGTTTCCAGGATGCGAGCTGTGGGTGAAAGACGATTATAAGGACAACGTCCCCCCATGCTGCTCCTTTATTTACGACCTTCTGTGCGTAGTGGACAAGAGCTACAATATATATGACAAGGAGAAATGCAAACAAGTAGTTTATGATAATTCTCCGCTAGCTCACACATAACGAAAGGATGAGCACGTGTATGAAATAAAATGCCACGTAAATCTCAATGGGAAGCAAGCGTTCTTATGTCGTTTGTGGTTTGATTGATTTGTGGGGTTTAACGTCCCAACACCAGTTCTGATTATGAGAGACGCCGTAGTGGAGATCTCCGGAAATTTCGACCACCTGGGGTTGTTTAACGTGCACTGACATCGCACAGCACACGGGCCTCAACATTTCGCCTCCACCGAAATGCAGCCGCCGCGGCCGGGATTCGATCCCGCGACCTCCGGATCAGCAGCCGAGTACCATAACCACTAGACCGCCGTGGCGGGGCTGTCGTTTGTGGTTGTGTTTGCGTCTACATAAAGCTTGTAATTATATTCAGCTAGATTTAATGCAAGGAGCTCTCCTACCTTTCTCAATTAATTCCGAGCCATTTATGTTTGAATTTACATGTTTCCACCGGCATTCGACTACACCCTGTGCAGGTTACCGTCCTCGTTAGCAGCGCTTTTGTGCGTTTATTTTAATAAGAATATTAATTTAAGACACTTGCGAACTGGCCGAAACTCCTCCGCAACTACTAGCGAAAAATATAAAAATGATCATTAGGAGTGTGCTGTGATTCATCTGTTTGTACGTGTGGATCATTTGTACGGCCTCCATTTACCAGCTTCACAAATGTTTATTTACCCTTACGTTAAATTTCTGCATTTTCGAGTTTGTCTGTCTGTAGCGCTATCATCTTTACTTATGTCTGCTCCCATTCGTGCAAATGAGTAAACCATAAATAAAACAGCTCATACCTGTCATAATCTACGAATATTCTTCGAGTAAAATAAAATTACGATCCTTATAGCCACAAGGAGACATTAGAGGCTGCTATTTTAAAATGGCTTGCGAGAACCCAGGAACGAAGATATATGAATTTTCTGCACTCCTACGGACATAAAGATATGCTGCAATGAGAGAGTCAACAACTTGACATTCAAAGGCATCCGAAGATGTATAGCACAGTCAGATGCGCCGAAAAAATAATGTATTCGGGCCGGAACGATCGTCCCACACAGCAAAAATGGCAGCGCTAACGAAACTCAAATATGGACAATGGACAACGCTCTATCACGCCCGTCCTCAGCAAGGAGAGACTGTACGACCTTAAACACCGTCTTTTGTTTTCTTCAAATTGTTTACACGTAAGACGCTCTTCTCTGACTCATGTCATCCTATTGAAATGTCCAGAAGAGCTCAATGAAAACATACGTGAAGAGGATTTAAAAATTGTGCGCTTAGAAATCGCATTCCGAAACGCTGAAACATAGAGGCGATATGCTTTATTAATTTTTACAGTGAACAGACGCGACTTTCTGTCGCTTCCTGAATACGTTATCAGGTCATATGAAATCTTAGACAACAGCGCCAAAAATTAAGGGTATTTTAACAAGACGTCCACAAACAATCCTGACACCAGTTTTATGGGCTGATGCAGGAAGTATCAAAAGTACTCCGTTTCAGTCTACCTTATCTTCAGTTACACAGAAAGTAATGCTAATTGGAACGGCTGTTCGAAATGAGATCATATTCTCTGTTAGCTGACCATCGTGAACACAGGAAGGAAGAGGTATTCGTCATGATTTTATAGTGCCATATTTCTCTCACGTAGAGCTAATACCACCGTCAAAGCATCGTCCATAAATATCCCAATTAAATCCAAAAGAATCTGGCAGAACCCACGCATTATAGCAATTGATGTCATGAGAAGCAGTCAGCGGGAAACTCGTCTCTTCCCAATTGTTCCGTTATGAGGCAAGTGTTAATGGTGACAAGTGCGGTTCCTTTCGTATGTTTAAATAGAACGCCGTTATCACCTTCCTGTGAATCGCATGTTTGCTTTGACTGTTTGTGGCGAGCGCAGTTATCACTTTTTGTTACGCGCAATGCAGGCCGCGTTATCTTGTTTTGTGGGGTTTTACGTCCCAAAACTAGCTCTGATTATGAGAGACGCCGTAGTGGAGGGCTCCGGAAATTTCGACCACCTGGGGTTCTTTAACGTGCACTGACATCGCACAGCACATGGGCCTCAACATTTCGCCTCCATCGAGATGCAGCCGCCGCGGCCGGGATTCGATCCCGCGACCCTCGGATCAGCAGCCGAGTGCCATAACCACTAGACCACCGTGGCGGGGCCCGCGTCTATCTTGAATGACACTTCGGGAACCGTGTCGACCATTCTTGAAACTTTGTATGCCTGATGCGCACATTTGAGTGACCTATGCAATTTCAGAGATAATGCGAGAACGCGTTATGATGTGCGTATAATAGCAGACGCATTACGGCACTTGTCATTGTTTCCGTCCACCTACGACTGTTCACGTCGCTATTGCTGTACATTCTCATTGCTGTACATTTGCTGGGCACAAGTTCGCCCAATAAACAGTTCGCCTGACATCGTCTTGAGTTCTGTGTGCGTCACGACCACGTGACGATAGTTGCGTCAACGTTTATGTGCAAGCCAAGTTATGTCGTTGCTGAAATGTGTTACTGACTTTGCACATTTAATTAGGTACACAATATAGAAAGAGGTTTTGTAATGTTAAAGGGGCCCTGGGCCCCTCAACGCCTTTTCAACATAGTCTGAAAAGCGTGCCCATCATTCTTGGAGACTCCTGTAAACACGTGAGCCAAATGTTAGTGCGCTGCATACACTGGCGAATTCACAATTTAGTTTCAAATATAGACTTTCAGCAATTCACGTCACAAGTGGCACCGAGTGCGTCCCTGAACTTCTCTTGTTCTCGGTGCCTATACCGTAATACAGAGTACAGAATACTATTCTGTCTTCACCCTTCCTCATCGGTCAATACTGCTTGTCAAGGCAGGACTGACCAAAAAGGCAGAAATTGGTAAATTCTTCCTTCACTGACCGATCAGGGAGGGCCAAGTCGAAATGGTATTGCGTATTCCGTTTTACGGTATCGAAAGGTGCATACGTTTTGTTTAATTGCGGAGATTAAAACGAACAAATAAAGCGTTACCGAGAACCTTTCAACAATTATGGAATCCCTGGTGCTAGTTCTAGTTCAAGCGAACGGAGTCAGTGTCCCTTGTGACGTCAGATGATGAAGGAAGAGAAGGCTGTTTCCACCCTTATTTCAAACCACATTGTGCTTCCCTTGGTGCGCGCAGAGCACTATTATTTGACCCACATGTTCACAGGACGCTTCTCCGATTTTTGGTTCCGTTGTGAGACAGTGTTAAAAAAATCCTGCAGATCTCACGCATTGTGGGAGTCAGTATCATGCGACGCAGTCAGCGAGGAAACTGCGTATGAGGAAGTGTTTGGAATTCAGCGAAGTGCTACGAGTAGGATCAAGGTCTTTGTGCAAAGCGCCTGAGTACCTACTCACGAGTATGCTTGACATGCGCTAACCAGAAACGTCACGAGCACCATGGTCCACTGAATGGTAGCTCATGGTACGACGTAACGTTGGCACTCACATCAGCCCAAAGCAGAGACGTCTGAATTGTCGAAGAAAAATTCACTGTGCTGTGAACTGATGTGCTACCATGAGCCTCCTTCCTTGAAATATTGTTGTGCGATGGCGCCAAGTTGCACAAGAGCATAGCGCATCGTTGGAGAACATATGCATTCCTATGATAGTGTTAGCCTACATATCAGGAACTTTTATGTAGGCTGACATTCAAGGCCTACATATAAGGAACTACATATAAGGAAGCCTACACATAAAGAACACACTTCGCTTTGGCACACAAAGAAGCGACGTCACAACGTCTTTTGAAAGTTACCAGCACTACATATAATGCGCCTGCAGGAGCGCTACCTCGCCTTCAGAGAAATCAGCCAGGTCGCTTCCTCTTCGCAACGGTAGGCAAGAGAACTATGGTACTGTGACTCCTAGGACACG